>JAFVLL020013828.1:0-19115 GCA_021397915.2 Tor tambroides | reverse complement strand
ATGCAAGTGTTACCATCAGAGGCAGGTAGATCTGTGATGAAGTCTACTCCTAGGTGTGACCATGGGCGGTTGGGTATGGGTAATGGAAGGAGTTTACCGGCTGGAAGATGACGGGGACTCTTGGAGATGGCGCAGTCAGGGCAACCCTGCACGAACCTTCTCACATCCCTGGCCATGTTGGGCCACCAGAAGCGGTCTCGTAGCAACGAGAGAGTGTTGTTGACCCCTGGGTGGCCAGTGCCCAGTGATGTGTGAGTGGAGTGAATGAGGGGCGTGCGTTGAGTCCTGGGTACATACTGGTGATCAGGTGGACAGCCCGGCGGAGTAGCAGGTGGGTTTTCGGAGGCGACTGGTGGAGAAGTCCATTGAATAGGGCTGGTGATGAGTTCTGCGGGGATGATCCCCTCTGGTTCCTCCTGTACCTCCTCAGGTGTGTAGATACGGGACAGAGCATCAGCTTTTACATTTCTTGGGCCTGGACGATAGGAAATTTTGAAATTGAACCGGGTGAAGAACAAAGCCCATCTTGCCTGACGTGGATTGAGACGTTTTGCATCACGGAGGTATTGTAAGTTCTTATGGTCAGTAAGAACCAGAAAGGGATGTGCAGCTCCCTCCAACCAGTGCCTCCATTCCTCTAGAGCAAGTTTGATAGCTAGAAGTTCTCTGTTACCGATGTCGTAATTTCTTTCCGCCGGGCTGAGTTTTCGGGAGAAGAAGGCGCATGGATGAAGTTTGGGAGGAGTCCCCTGCTGCTGCGAAAGCACCGCTCCTACTCCTGTGGTCGATGCGTCGACCTCTACGACGAAAGGGAGTTCGGGGTTGGGATGGACAAGGAGCGGTGCGCTAGTGAATGCCTTCTTGAGGGTGTGGAAAGCTTCTGTGGCTGCGGGGTTCCAGGACAGAGACTTGGCTTTTCCTCTGAGAAGATTGGTGAGTGGACTGGCGATGGTACTGTAATTTAGAATGAACCGGCGGTAGAAATTTGAGAATCCGAGGAACCGTTGTAACTCTTTGATGGTGGTGGGAATGGGCCAGGATGAGATGGCTATTTACGAGATCGGACAATGATTACTGCTGAGGTGTGTGCTTTTGTACCAGACTTGATGAGTGTGATAATGAGGACAGGTGCTGGTGATCTGTATTCAGGTGAGGGAGTGCGCTGTGATTGGCTGGGGAGCGAGCCTGACCGATCTGTAACACTTATATAGCCTATCTGCACAAAATGCCCCGAATGCATGAACGTATCTGCACTGAATGAACTTTGTGGACGCGTTCTTCACGCAACAACGCGTAGAAACACGGCAACTAAACTCTAAAAATTCACAGCGTTTTATTATAATTTAGTTCTCATTATAATGTTATGTGTATATGATATGACAGTCCCAGTCATAGTCATTAATATTATGCATTGTTTGTCCTGCTTGCGCAGCGCGCTGAGTAGATAATCACCGTAGTACTACAATGAAGCGCTTTATTGCAGTGTAACTCAACCAAATGCATCTTATACGAGATAAATAATAGATACACGATATAAACCGGCTGAAATGTTTTTTTGAAATCACTTGTACCCTACTTGATCGAAAAAAAAATCCAGTCTTTTACTCTGCCTGTGTCAGTTTGAGTCTTGCTAAAGATTTAAATCCATGCCGCCAAGATGCTTCTGTCGAGAAAAAAAAAAAAAAAAAAAAAGATGCTTCTGTCGGTCACGGATCATGGAAAGTGAAACTTAAATCTGTGGGGATGGTTGGATTTATTCACGCACGTTAAAATATTTATTTAAAGCTTCTTTCTTTAAAGATTCTTATTTACAGCATTATCATAAAAGGCTGTATATTAACTTATTCGGAGAAAACCGGTAGTTCTATGTGAAATCAGACATTAAGCACCCCCATATAGCCAAAATGGCATGATCATAACACCCTGTGAATATTCGACTGTGAGATTGGGAGTCGAATCAGGCTCCTCCTATCGAAGCATCGAATCGTCGACTATTCGGGGTCACCCCTATTGCCAACTTAGCAACTTTTCAGACCCCTTTAGCAACTTTTTTTTCTTCAAAAAGTGCCAAGCGACTCATCTGTAGGGTTTGCCCAAACCTTATTTAGTCTCTGAGAATCACTGCCATACGAGCGCGAGGTCTCCCTTTCCTAGCGCGCACACAGTTTTATTGAGAATTTAGCTGCATCAAAACCAGTATGTGGGCACAGAGAGGCAAACAAATGTAATAATAAATAATAAATGTACATTTTGCATGTTCAGAAGAAGTGAGCTGCCCTGTCCTGTAAATAATGTAAGGTTTGTGTAAGTAAATTGCTCAGTGCAAAGAAAGAGAAGTAATAGGAACCTGGTATTTCTATGTTCTTTTTCATGTGTCTAACATAAACTCAGCTCAATCGTAAACTCATGACAATCATGCGATTAATCGCGATTAAATATTTTAATCGATTGACAGCCCTAGTAATCAACTCATTTTTTTGATGCAAGTAAAGGCTAATGGTTTGAAAATCCTACATTTTGTCATTTCTGTTCTGTTTATTAATTATTTGAATGTAATTGTGGCCAAGTTTGTAATAATTCTCAGTGATCAACTCCCAGTCACAATTTCGTTATTTATGCCCGTTGTTTGCAAAGGAAATACTTAGAGTAGTAAGCCAGAAATCACTGTTTTCTGACTCAGAGCTGCACTTCTGCCACATTTGAAACACTAAAGCACTAGCTTGCCATCGCACTCACGCGGCAGCTTCAGACTTAAGGAATTGTGAGTTTACTGCTCTTTGGTTCAATATGGCTGATGCTGCCAATCCTTCAGTAGTGGATTACCTTAGTAAACACAAACTTGAGCTTTTTGTTCATACTGAAAGATTGTGTATTTCAATTCAGATGCATTTACATTGTGACCGTGCCTCAGATGCAATCAACCGAAGCTTTTTACAAAAGTGTGGCCCAAATGGCCCATACAATTAGCCCATTAGGTCAGCATTAGGTCAATGCATCATGGGCTCTCCATGGGAGAGGTCCTATCAGGTCATCATGAGGTTACACAGTCATTGGCTCTCCATGGGGTGTTATTGTATTGTTTGTAGCACATTTGTTACCAGATATAAAGGTCTGGTCTCCCAGACAGTACCTTGGGTTAAGATTGTTTGAAGGATGACCTACTAACATCGCTGCTGAAGATCTGCTACACTGCTACCTTCAATAAATTCTTTTCCCCACAAGAACTTTGGTCAAGCTTACTTATTTTATGCATTAGAGAAATCTAGTACATTGGCGAGCCACCCAAACCACTGCTCAGCCAAATACAGCAAAATGTAACAATACAAACTGGTCTTGGGCCCTCAAGGCAGTGGATGGCCAGGTGCATGTGAGACATCACCTCCCTAAAGAATGTTGCAGACCACGTGCAGTCGTGCACCCTTTCATGGCAATGCTGTTCCCTGATGTCAGTAGCCTTTTTCAGCAGAATAATGCACCCATACCACATGCCAACAGTTGTTCAGGAATGGTTTGGGGAACATCAATCTGAATGGGCATCCATGGGATGAGCTGGACCAATAAATCCGAATGTCTTGGTGCCAGACACCACAGGACATGTTCAGGTGTTTTGTGGAGTCCAAGCCTCGATGATATCAGAGCAACTGTGGCAGCACGAGGGGTACAGAATATTGAGCAAGTAGTTTTAATGTTGTGGCTGATCACTGTATCTGGATGTCAATGATATGACCCCTTTAAAACTAATTGGTGCATGCTGTAAACTGGATGACATCTGCTGAACTCCTATTGGTTATAGTTTAAAATAAATGTTGTTTTTTTTTTTAAAAAAAATATTATAAATAGTGTAGTATTTTATCAGATAGTATATGATTGTTCCTTCATTTCTCTATTAGTTCCTGTACATGTAAACCCTTTAAGCGCAAGATAGCAAATTCATTTCCATGACATTCTTTGTGGAAAATGCCTGGCGTAACACAAAAGCAGAGAACAATGTCACTGGAATCTTGACAGTAAAGAAAGACTCTCCCAAATCTGTGACAACAGCTTCCTGTGTCGCTGCCTTGCCTGGGAAGTGTGCTGCAGATAACGGCCCAACATTTTCTATTCTTGTTGTTGAGAAATATGGCTGCACTGCACTATTACCATTGTATTCTCCGTCTTGATCAGATTCATTTCATTTTTCCCTGATCCTAACTAAAAAATGATTCTGGGTTTGAGATGTTGATCTGTTCCCTCTAGCATTTGTTGTATTCTTGCCTGCAGAGGGCGATATTGTACCTTTTAAAATTGCTCGTGCTCTCTCTCTCTCTTGCACTGTGGGCTTCCTCTCAGTCTGCTTTTCCTCTGTTTTTCCCTGACACTGATGACCAAATGGCTGTGAGCAGGCACAGTAGGGCAGCATTTTGTACAAGACACAGTTTTGCGGATAACAGTGAGATTATGTTTGCCATCTGAAGCATGTTTTCTGCAAATTGAAGGTGACTCCAGGCTGAAAATTAGTCAAACAGCTCTAGAGACTCAGTGCTGTCATTCTGTTTTCTTTCGCTGCACTGCTTTTCTGCATTTGGCTACGTCTTGATGTGACTTCTAAAATCTTCAGCAAACAAGCAGAGTGCAAGCACTTAAATTAGTGTCAAGCCTGTAGATTACTCATTAAAGATCAGAAAAGCAATATGCGTATGCAGCAGTGCCAAGCAGGGCACCTGTCACGAAGGTTAGTCATCTCTGCCAGCTTCTACTCCAACACAGAGCAGCAGGTACATGAACCCAGCAGAGATCTGAGGAACCGTATGTGTGTGTGTGTGTGTGTGTGTGAAAGATAGATGGCTGAGGATAGATGTGGATTAAGGAGGGATATAAAAAGATGAGAAGAAAGTAGTTTTGTGAGGCTAGATCAGAAGTCAATTCTAGCTTTGCTGGCTATTCCTCCTCTATAAAGCTAAGGTTTATTCTTGCATGCTGCAACATATGGATAACGCAGAAGTTGTGGCAGCTGTATTTGAGTGGTTGAGCAGAGAAATTTCCAGCTTCTGTCTCTTAAATTTGCCCATACAGAGTACTTGTTCTGTGAGCAATTCGATTTCCTTCATTGTTATGTTTGATGATAACAATGTTGAATTTATGTTGAATGTGATCATGAACAAGAACTTATGATATTGTAAACCTATATGAGGCATTACTTTGCGGTTGTAAAAATTAATTTTACCATTTTACACTGTAAAAAATTCTTTGTCAAACATTATACCTTTTTTTTACAGTCAAAATAACCCATAAATGTATACATAAGAAGCTTCATATCGAAAGTTTACATTTGATACCCCTTTTTTCCTTCAATTTTGGAGCATACTATAATGTTCAAATGTTTAGGTTCAGCAAGATTTTTATCTTGAAATCAATACTTTTATACATCATAGGTGCATTAAATCAACAAAAACTGAAAAATTTATAATATACAAATGATTTCTTTTCAAATATTTTCTTTTCTTTTGAACTTTTTATTCATCAAAGAAACCTAAAAATGGCATGATTTCCACAAAAACAAAAAAATAAACATCACAAGTTTTCAACTCTAATAATAATAAGATATGTTTCTTGAACAGCAAATCAGCAAATAAGAAATATTTTAAAGGATTATATGAACCTAAAGGGGTCCCTGGAGTAATGACTGACAAAAATTCAGTTTTGCCACTGCAGGAATAAATGTTAGTAATACTTTACAATGAGGTTCCATTTGTTAACATTAGTTAACTACAATAGTTAACATAAACAAACAATGAAAAACACTTCTAAAGAATTTCTTAATCTTTGTTAAACATTTACTAATACTAATACATTATTAAAATCAAAAGTTGTATCTATTAATATTATTTCATTCACCTGAGCTGATGGACTAACAGTGTATTTTTTAGTAATTTATGTTAACAAAGATTAATAAATACTGTAACAAATGTATTTATTTATTTTTTGCTTTACAATAGATATCTTTAAAGATGTTTGCTAGATATTTACCTACTGCATAAAATCATTCCATTAAATATGACTGGCGAGGCCTTCAGTGACTTTGAGATTGGTGCACCATTTAGAGCAACAGGACATCTTAAAAATAATCATTATCAGAAACAAAAAGATGCAATAAACATAGACTTGCTTTATAGCAAAATGGCACTTTCAGAGTGCACAGTGGGTCTTCTGATCTGCCTGTGGATGTTAAGAAGGGCAAGTGAAGGTGGCAGAGAGGATTATGGGCCACAGTTGTGGCCCCATGGTGGCCCATAAAGAGGAGTTAATGGCTTGGTGTGGAGTGAGAGAACTCCTGTGCCACGAAGGCTGTGAAAAGCGATGACTTTTACAGCGTGCTGATCCACAGCCTGTCGCACACTCCCCTTTTCTTCCTCGGCAGGGATTAGCAGGACTTTCTTTAGGATTTATGGCAAATGAACCGCTCTTAATGACGCCACAGTAGTCATCTCGCACGCGCTGTCTTGCGGTTAGTGTCACATACTCCGTGTGAAGCCCAGGCTGCACGTGCGGCTCTGAAACTCCCTCGGCAGGAGCAACGTTTCGATGGTGTGAAGAAAGATTGCTGCAGAGAGAGCTGGTCTCGGGCAGAGAGAGCAGACTGCTCAATGTCACATTGAGGAGGAGGAGGAATACAAGATGGCAAAAAGTGTGTATGTGTGTATGCGGGCTGATGACTGACTAGGATGAGTGTGGTGACCTGGGCAGAGTGTGTAAACTGAAAGAAAGGATGCAGCAACAGGAGTCAAATTACATGCAGCCTCCTGCTGAACACATAGTCTGAGAGCAGGTGTTGATCTTTCAAATAATGATTCAGACAAGCAAATTTATTGGCACTGTAGCTGTATCTTACTCAGTGATCCCAGTTCTGATGCAAGTGCATATGACCATGCCCCTGTTTTTATCCTCTAATAAATATGTTTATTCAGCAACAATTCAAACCTAATGGCCCATGCACAAATAATTTAGACCATGCAAGATGGGCAAAGTTTTGATTGTTATTTTAAAATGTATTTTATTATTTATGGTGAAAAGTTTGTACAAATCGTAAAAGTTATCTATTTAATTTGTAAATTATTTTTTTTTTAAATTTATTCTTATTCTTCTTATTACTGAAAAGGAGCCTGTCCCAGTACACACACTTGCTGTCTTGGCCACTTGAGAACATGTGTACATTATAGTATGTACAAGACCTTCTCAGATCTGAAAATGACAAATCCCAGTTCCCTTACGGAGCTACGAGCGCCTTGTTTATGAGCAGAGGAATAATTCAATTCAATTCAAGTTTATTTGTATAGCGCTTTTCACAATACAAATCGTTGCAAAGCAGCTTTACAGAAACTGTTTAGTTTTTATATTTAGGAGTAAGTTATCAGTGGTGACTATGGCAGAAATGTACTGTGAGAATCATGCAGTTAGTTACAAATTACATGTAATCAAACAGACGGTGAACACTATTAACTGCAATGATTATATGTTGCGATTAAACTTTGCGATTGCGCATTCGTCTTGGTACTCCCGTGAATAGTGGCGGATGCTGACGTGGAAGAGGAGAATTATTGAATTGTCGTTATTTTTCATTTCTTTGTGCACAAAAGGTATTCTAGCAGCTTCGTAAAATTATGTTTGAACCACTATTGTCACATGGCCTTTTTTAATGATGTCCTTACTGTTTCAGGGCCTGGGAGGAACATTGTCTATGCAGGGTCAGAAAGCTCTTGGATTTCATCAATAATTTCTTAATTTGTGTTCCGAAGATGAACGAAGGTCTTACGGGTTTGGAACAACATGAGGGTGAGTAATTAATGACAGAATTTTCATTTTTGGGTGATATAATGGGTATGTAAATTTTTTAAAACATTTGCACCTGCTTTATCACAATTAGAAGCACCACAATTAAATTGTCATTCATAGGGACTACTGAACAGAAATTTAGAAGTTTATTTTAAAGTGCAAAGTATTACATGTACAAAATATACCTCTTGCATTTTTGCATAAGTGTGCTATATTGGTTAATCAAAAGTTCCACACAGACTGCAAGTGTGGGTATTGGGACAAGCCCAAGAGTTTTTTTTTTTTTTAACATTGTTTTCCTTCACTACGCCATTGCTTTCATTGAAAGGATACTCTACCCAAGAATAAAAGTTCCGTCATCATTTACTTGCCCTGTGTCTGATGTATGTGATGTTCTTTTTTCAGATAAACAAAAGTCCATATAATGCAAGTCTACAGGAAAGTTGATGCCACACAAAAAGCACACAAAGCAAACACAATGGTAAACAATACGACCCCAGTTGATGAATCCAAATGTTTTCAGAAGCGAAACGACAGGTGTTGTGAGAAAAATACTTACATTAAACTTTTAGATTATCACTTCTAGACAATAGTTTTGAACTGATTCATAGTCTTAAAATGCCAGGATGTTGGAGGTTCCTTACACTTGCATAATATATTAAATCTTTTTTGTCTAAAATTCTTTGTTTGTGTTCATCTGAAAAACATCAGTTGTGTACATCTGGCACGGCATGAGGGTGTGTAAATGTTGTCCAACTCTGAGCATGTTGTACATTTTTCTTCAGGACAGTTGTTATGCAGATGGCAACAGAACAGCAGCAAAGCGTTTATCGTGAAATTAGTCCTGTAATGCTTTCTAAGCCCTGGGCTTCTATGATGAGGACACCCTGGTGAAAGTGAAGCCTTGGATTACTCAGAAAGCCAAAGCCCTGTCATCTCACCTGTCATGCATGGCCAAACACAAAATATGGAGTGACTAGTGCTTCAACACTTTCTGAAGGGTGACAAAAGGAGAAGGACTGTGTTAAAGCGTCAGATTTACAGAATCAGAACTGCAAGCAAACATCAGTGCAGCTAAAAAAGTGAAGGGAGGTCAATGATATGACTTTGTTTACTCACCTTACATTTTGACATTGATTAGATATTCATTCTAAAAGCATCAGAAGGCAATGCGTAATGTTAATATGGATATCAGCCTCTTGTGATTTTACACTTTTTTTTAACAATTTTATTTTCAAACATTGTCATACAGTTTAAGACATCAGTTCATTTTGTCATTATAACTAGATAAATAAAAAATAAATAATACATAAATGAACACAAAGATAAATCAACACCCTTAACAAAAAAAAAAAAAAATCCAGCAATAACATACTCTCAATGTCCACAAAAGAGTCACCATCTAGACTCTGCAAAAAGTCATAGAACACTTTCCAGATGGACTAGAATTCATGAAGTTTATTATTAATCTTTTCTAAGGCAAGGCATGAGGTCATCCCCTTTATCCATTGAGGCACGCCAGGACTTTCTTCTTTTTTCCAAGAACATGCAATTGCATGTTTAGCTTCCAACAAACAGAGAATTAACAACAATCTTTCATGTTTGGTAATTTTAAAATTCAGAGAACAAATATGTAATACACAACCTGGGATCAAGAGGAATTATTTTACAAATGATTTGACTTACAATATTCAATATTTTAACCCAGAAACAATGAACTTGAGTGCACTCCCACATACATTGGAATAAAGTTCCCTTCTCTTGTTTACATTTGTAACATACATCAGGAATATTCAGGTTGAAGTGATGTAACTTAACTGGAGTGATATATGTGACCCTGGACCACAAAATCAGTCTTAAGTCGCTGGGGTATATTTTTTAGCAATAGCCAAAAATACATTGTATGGGTCAAAATTATCCATGTTTCTTTGCCAAAAATCATTAGGATATTAAGTAAAGATCATGTTCCATGAAGATATTTAGTGAATTTGCTACCGTAATTATATCAAAACTTCATTTTTGATTAGTAATATGCATTGCTAAGAACTTCATTTGGACAACTTTAAAGGTGATTTTCTCAGTATTTAGATTTTTTTGCACCCTCAGATTCCAGATTTTCAAATAGTTGTATCTCGGCCAAATATTGTACTTATTTATTCAGCTTTCATATGATGTAGACATCTCAATTTCGAAAAATTGACACTTATGGCTGGTTTTGTGGTCCAGGGTAACATATTGTCAACTTCTCAACCATTTATACTGAAGCAGTCTCAAATGAGTGTTTATTGTCTGAGTTTGGGCTTTTAAACATGCTATTTGCCACTCTTCCACGGTTATTTCAACCTGCAGGTCAGACCGCCATGCGTGAAGTCCGGCATTAAACATTTCTTTAGATTTGGCCACAAACTGTTTATATAACAGAGATATCTGACATCTGCCTTTTAAACATTTACGTGTAATATTTTCCAAAGTAGAAAGAGTTGGCTCAACCAGACTTTGGCCTTGTCTTGACTGAATGAAGCTACGTAATTGCAAATATTTGAAAAAGTGCTTTTGTGGAATTCCAAACCTTGTCCTAATTTCTTCAAAGGACATAAATTTTCCTTCGGATCTGACATATTTGATATTCCATGAACTCTGTTGGATGTGAGAGTCAGTTTGTATGAAAATTCTTCATTTGCGACATAACTACTTCCTCTTTAATTAACAGACCATCTTTTACTAGCAGGCACTGAGGTCAAAAAGCCACCATATGATTCTCCTAAAATTAAATAATTTTCCACAGACAATAAACAGTTATAGCTATTGGACTTAAACTTGATTTTTAATTAGAAATGCCTGATAAATCAGTCACTTATCAGTTTTTGAACAAAATTAATTTTTTTTTTAATGTATTGGTATCAGTTGATGTTGAATATTTAATTGTACATACTCATATACTTTTACTGTACATTTAGATTGCTTTTGTTGTCATCTAGTGCTCTTTTTAAAGTGTTAGTTCAATGTATTCCTTAAATCTTTAAAAAAGCACTAATAATGTAATAATGCTGCTAAGGGTATATTTTATAATTAAAAAAATGAAAAAAGATTTTAGTAATGTATTTAGACCAATAACACAGAACTTTTATATTGGTCATTTATCTGTTATCAGTGAGAACACTGATTTATAGACATTGTAAAGTTTATTTTAAACCTGTTTAATTAGGCTATTTACATCTGGCTGTCAGATCTCTGTCAGTTGCTTTTTATTAAATGCCACAAATTTAAAACATATAACATTTCAAAACAGCAAAAACGCTTACAATGTCAAATATAGTTATAGTTACCATCTGAAACATGCTAGACTAATTAGAGTGATAGTCTCATCAGCATTCCCCTCACGGTGTCAACTCTGTCACCTGTTGCCATAACAGCCATCTGTGCTGCACATCAGCGCCCGACAGGTTTCAGAAACATGATCTCAAATTATCAGGACCTATCATAAAAAAAAAATCAAAAAAATCCTTTATTTCAAACAACTTTTGCTTAATACTGACAGAAACAACCTTAATACATAATGCATAATATAATTAATGAATTCAAAGATATATGTTATATATATTGTTTGCATGAACTACTTCTAACAACACTCTGATATTAAAAATGTGGAGCACAATCCGCAACGGAATGAGTCTTAAATTGAAGATATTAAGGTTCTTCAGATAGGGGTAATATGGTAATATCTCATGACCTTTGGTATACTGCATTATCTACAATATCACCTGAAACCAAAAGGTTTTTTATGGTTTAACCTTTATCATGTTATGAAACTAATGCAGTTCATTGAATTCACTATTACTCTTTATTACCAAAGCCTGGAAATACAGCCTAGAAACAACCTTTTTTTTCCTCAAATTTACTCTCTTCTTTGCTTTCTAGTCTTTATGCATTCTGTTTTGATCAGTAACAAAAGTTATTTCCTACAAGGAAGAGTAAAACAAGTCTCATTATTATTAAAAGGCAGTTCAAAAGCAGCCAGGATTTGCTCAAGGCTTATCAGATTCTACTGCTGATGTCTGGATTGACTAATTCTTGATCTGAGCTGGTGAAATGACATTTTTGCATGGGCAGCCACTGGGTAGCTGTTCCCTCTGGAAGCAGCCTGCGCATGCATTATTAATATTGCCGATACACATCAACTTTAATGGCTTGCTTTGAAAAGAGTAAGAACTTTTCCAGCTCCTTAAGAAAAAGGATGTACATCCTCCTGACATCTAGAAACTTTTCCCTGTGCAATTAATGGAAAAGTGTTACAGATCACTTTTGTGGGTTAATGCATCACAATTTTTCCAAATGTGGAGAACTTAATTATTACATATTTGTTTTTAAGCTTAATAATAGTACTAATAACTGCAAATAATTTAATATGGCTAACAAAAATGATTTCGGAAAAGATAATTTATTTATTCTTTATTTGCAGATGTTGCTTGTTTTGATGTGTTATGTAATGCAGTTACATTCATACATTTGTGAATTTGTGGGATAAAGAAATAGTTCACCCGAAAATTAAAATAAGCTGAAAATGAACTCCCCCTCAGGCCATGCAAGATGTAAATGAGTTTGTTTCCTCAATTTATTATTACATCACTTGCTCACTAATGGATTCTCTGAATGAGAGTTCAGACAGCTGATAAAACCATCACAATAATCCAATAATAAATCAATTAATGTCCATAATACATAACACTTTCTCCCTTTTGTCCACTCACATTGAAATCTTCTGACACAATTGTTTTGAACTGCTTTGGCTTGCAAATGATGCTTGATCTGTACATATTTCTCTCCTGATTCAGACAAGATGACTTTTTCACTGCGGAAAGCAATATGGATAGAGGACTCCTATTTTATCTTGAAGCTAGTTTGAAGTTAAATTTGCTTATCATAAACATGCAGCGTTTTGCTTCAGAATACATTAATTGATGGACTGGAGTCGTGTCATTTACTTGTAGATTATTGTAATGTTTTTATCAGCTGATTGGACTCTCATTCTGACGGCACCCATTCACTGCAGATGATCCATTGGTGAGCAATTGATGTAATAGGTTTCTCTAAATCTATTCAAACTCATCTACATCTTGAATGGTCTGAGGGTGACTAAATTTTCTGCAAATTTACATTCTTGAGTGAGCTATTCCATTAAGCTTTACAATTTGGCTAATGCATGTATCCCACAAAAGTATTAAAATATGACATCGAATTCCATTGCATTTCTATTGTTGTGTCATTAGTGTGCTGTGGTTATTTCTTTAGTACTGTGCATCAACTCTGTGTCTTTGCTCTCTAGACAGAGGACTGTTTTCCATGTGCGTCCGTTCATCTGTGCCCTGCAGGCAGTGTAATTAACCTTCTATCGATCAGTCCGTGTACACCCTGCGGTGAGGCGGCCTATGATAACTGCGTGTTGCTGGGCTTCTCCATGTGTGCTCTCAATTCATATTTAATCGATATTCCATTAAAGTTGTGTTTCTACAAAAGCCCAGAGTGATCTGAGTGGGGCTGGTAAAGCAGCCAGTGTGGCTTTGTTTTTTTGGTTGGAAAATTCTGCAAGTTTTTAGATCTGTCAGGTCGCTGTCCTGAGTAGCCAGGCGGGGAGAGGATAATCCTACAATGTCGAGGTGACTGAGGGGAAAGTATTGGATGGTCAAACACTAAGGCCATCGATTAGGAGTTTTGCTGTCACCGCTGTGGCCTTTGTCTGTCAGTGGTGACAAATTAGTCCCCTGTGCTAAATATAAGGCCCTTGTAGACATCCAAAGGCAACGTTTGTAAAGATCAGAAGAGGTTTTTGCTGTTAACCGATTATCATTCAATACACAACATACAGGGGGTTTGGAAAACCCAATACCAACCAGAAAAAACCCTGCTTTGCCATGAATGTGTGCTTCTATTCTTCTGTCTGTCGTCCTAAACACCTGGCAGTCTAAACATCACTCTCACTTCTTCTTACCTGATGAATTTATCAGATAAAGTTGTTTCTGTGTCAAAGCTGTATCCGTGTTGTAGTAGCATATGCTTTGAGTATGGAAGAGCTCTCATGACAGGAGTTGCCCGGCAACAGCTGCCCTGACAGGCTGTCACAGAGCAGAGATGAGGAACAGCAGTTTGGTAAATGATTAAATGCTCCTCGCTGTACTGAATACATAACAGGCCTCTCACGAGTCACTGCATATCAGTTCAAGCAGTTTCATGAAAGCAATAGTCTTTTTTTATTTACATACTTTGTACTTTTTTGTACCTACTGTGTTAATTTTAGGGCGGAGTATGGATTAAGATTTGATTGTGATTCACCAACTCTCAATTTAGTTCCAGTTTTATTTAGGCATGCATAATTAAGTTACAATGTCCATTTGCTTATCTATATTTGCCAATGCTATGAATTATACAGGACTATGTTTCTGACTGTTTCAAACGAGTAATTCATATTTCTGAATTATTCATTTGTTATTAAAGTATTATTATAGTATCTATTAATATTTTGAATTGGCTTATGTTTTTATATTTACATGATATTCATTTTTAAGTTTTATGAACTTTGTCTTTTTAGGTTTTTTTTTTTTTTTTTTGTAAATATTTCTGTTTAGCTTTGATTTATTTTTATTTCTATTTCAGTTTTGTTATTTTGGTACCTTGACTTGAATTTCAGTTAGTTGCCAAGGCAACATTTTTAATTTTCAGTTTATCTAATATTTATATTTTATTTCAGTTTTATTTAAATTAATGATTTTTAAGTGAATAATAGATAGAATGTTTTTTGATTCTCTCAAAAGAATGGTTAATAAGAGTAATTAATTTATTTTGTTTATTGCCATTATTTCATAGTACACAGTTTTTTTTTTTTTGCGTCACATATGATATCGACTCAAAAGTGTAAGGGCCAGATTTACTAACAACTTGTGCCAGCGCAAACCATCTTTTGCCGTTAAAATAGTACTGTCAGGATTTACTAAAGACGCGCAGTGAAGAATTAGCGCTGAAAAGGCGTGGACAGTTATTTTTGCGCCTGACCTTATTGAATATGCATTTGTAGGAGTTTACCTTTCAGATGCAAAATTTATGGGAGAAGAGTATTAAAATGAATCACGCAATGTGATTTACTAACGTTTGAGCTCATCAAATTACTAGTATTTGTGCCATTATTTAATGCCCAAAAAAGCATGTCTTAAACTATTTTGCACCTGTGTTGTAGATCACCCCGATGAGCAAAGGCTCTGCTTATTTGCGACTAATTCGCGCTGCGCTTGGTATATTGCATTAGTCGATATGTAAATGAGATGTTGCGGCTGTGTTCTTTAATTTGCACGTTGTCAGTAAATCACCTGCAGAAATGTCCCAGTTTAGTAAATCTAAATCTTTAAAAAAGGCCTAAGGCTTTTTAAAAACTTTTAGCTCGTAGCACATTGGCAGTGTCCTTGTTTTAAACATCAGGATATACCTTGGACAGACTTGACATTGACATTTTGACTTTTTGAGCTTCCAGAACTCAATTTCTTCAATGGGAGGTCATTTAAAAAGTTGTTAGAGCTACAATAAGATATATTGGAGTTCAGGTGGGTCTTTTCAACTTGTGAAATTGAATTTTACAATACTAATGAATTAGTAACAAGTCATTTATCAACCATTTACATAGTGGCTCATGCAAAATTAATACCTTCTGAATAAGTTATTAACAGGAACTTGTAAAAATGGTTCTGGGAGGCTCACTGCCATTGTTAAATATTAAGAAAAAGCAGAGGCAATGACAAAACTTCTGCTGAGCAGTGTGAAAGGTAGGTGTTAGATCTGTAATCTCACAGGTGTCTCCACAGATACCAAATGAGAACAAAAATGCAAGTGTAGACAGAGGAGAGCGAGAACAAAATTGAACCATGTACATTATCTGAACATTTCCTCAGGCCATTTGTCACACAAATGATATTACCTCCTACCTCAAAAAAGACTGTGAGGCAGAGCCGGTGCTTGAGGCTCTAGAGGAAGACTTTTGGCAGAAACACTCTTGCAGGAGAAAGCGGAGAGAGAAAAGTCGGTTCTTGAAGAACAAACTTGCTCGTCTCTCACTCAGAGACACCTAATCTAACCTTATCCACCACAACTCCACTCTTAATACATGGGAGACTGTCATTTAGTCAGCCAGATCAGGGCTGTCAGGCCGTCTGGAGATTCCAGTCCTTTCCGAGGGAGGGCAGAGGGTGGGGATTCGGATTTAATGTGATTGGGATGTCAGTGATGGCATCTCTGGCTTATCGCCCGGACGTCTGCTGCAGGTGACACGGCCGACAGTAATGAAAGTCTTACTCTGGTGAAGATGAGGCCATCAGAGCTTAGAGTCAGGCCTCTATCTGATTTAGAAGAGAGCTGTGGAAGAAAAACTCAATGCCAAAACTACAGGACACAAGTGCATTCTGGGTCTGTACATGTGTTTGCTGTTTCTACAAGAATCTTTTCACAGGTTACTTAGACAACTAATGGTTATATGCAGTTAAAACCTGTTTACTGGTTTGTGCACTTCCCCATCTTTCCTGTTTGTTATTACATTACTCTTTAAAACATTAGGTTCGGTTATATTAGTTGTTTTTTTAATACATTAGACTTTTTGTTCAACAAGGATACATTAAATTCATGAATAGAAAATTAAAAGAACACTTATTTGAAATAAATCTTTTGTAACAATGTAAAAGTCTAAAGACAAAGTTTTTACTGTCACTTTTGATTAAAAAAGTATAACATTTTCCTCAGAAATATTAAGCAGTTCAAAACAACCAAATTAGTATGCATATTAGAATGATTTCTGAATGATCATTTGACACTAAAAACTGGAGTAATGTCTGCTGAAAATGCAGCTTTGCCATCACACGAATAAATGACATTTTAAAATATATACTAGAAATGTTTTTTTTTTTTGTTTTTTTTGGTGATATTTCACAGTATAAATGTTTTATTGTTCTTTGATTAAATGTAGCCTTGTGCATGCAAGACTTATTTTAAAAATATTCAAAAGTTTTGAGTTGGAAAGATATTTTTATTTTATTTTATTTTATTTTGAATGCAATGCAATTCCCAAATTTAAATTCAGTTTGAAAAGAAGTAGGATATAGAATTGCAATTAAAATTCTGAATGTAAGGAAGTAGGCTTAAAATAAATTGAAAGTAATTCATGCAACTGTAATTTTAACAGGAATATTTGTAGTATTGTTTGACATGACAAAATTAGTTTTGGGAGTAGTTTCTACATTTCATTATGTATATTTATGTATAATTGATTTTCACAGAACACGGTGGATAACTCATCTAATTTTGATTTTATGGGGTATTTCATTACTGCTTAAAGACTAGAAATGTAGAGATTAAAATAGTCTTAACATATAGTAGTTTGCCCTTTAGTGAGATCAAAAAACTAAAGAAAAATCGGTATGATCAGCCTATTATACACATTTGTCTTTTACATCACAAAATAATTAGAAACTTGGGTGGACATCATAAGTGGAGTTATTTGACTGAGTGGTAGTACCACTAATTAAATGACTCTGAGACTTTGAGAAGAGAAAGAAAAGAGTCTGTATGTGTCAGGAAGTCCTTCCTCTCCACCAGCGCCAATTATCTTTGGAGATGGCAGGACGACACTGCTCCGGCATGGGGTAAGATGGGGGTGGAGGTGGGTTTGCTGTCCTCACCTCTCTCCCACTGTGTGTGGGCAGCCAGCCATCTCATTACCACACAAAGACCACAGCCTCAAGTTTCTCCTCCTTCCTTCTATTTTTGTCATCTTTTTTTCTTATACTAGACACCTGGTTTTGCTTCTCCACTCACCATCACTGTTAGTATGTTTACTGCCAGGTGATCACAATGATCTATAACCTTCTTTATATGAACATGGGATGAAAACATCCACAACACTTTGTCTCCTGTGTTTGGAGTCACTGGATAGTGGGAACAGGAAAAAAGTTTTCTTTTTCTTTCAAATATAGAGCCAACAAGCATGGTTCCTTAGTGATTCCAAGTACATCGCTGGATTCTTTTTATTGTTAAAAATTCAAATGATTATTTACTGACCTGACAAGCAGGCTATTCACTGTATTTGATAATGGTCATTGTTGTACCCAGAGTTTCTAAACTTGGGTTTGTGAAGAAACTGCAGGAAACTGAAAGGTAGCTAGCTACCAAGTTAAGGTTGGTAAGAATAATCATCTGTTTGAATTCCTCTTTGGTGGAATGTCTTGTTCATGTATATACTATTTTATTTAATTCACATTCCATGTCACATGATACTTCAAAAATCGATTTAATGCATCCTTGCTAAGTAAATAATAATAATAATATACTTTATACTTTTATGTATGCACATATATTATTTTTTAAATCACTGCAAACTGAACTGCTACATACAATGTTTCATAGAGAAATGGAAAGAATAAGGATATTCTTGCTTTCTAAAGGTAGTATCCCCATACACCAGTAACAACATGCTGAGTAAGTGTGATGTTTGTGGCAACATTTAGAAATTTAAAGACTGCTAAATATGCTGTCATTAAATGTAGTGGGATAATGTGTTGAAAGGAAACTTTTAGTTCCCTTTAGTTTCCACCCATTTGCTGGGTCAGTGATAAGGTTAAAGGCAGGGTAATCGATTTCTGGAAGCCAATGTTGATATTTGAAATCACCACAACAAACACGCCCCTATACCCCAAAAGGGTCTCGCCCCTATTTTGATAGATCCGCCCCACATATACGTAGCCTACGCAACCCAGGCAGCGATTAGTTCTGTGAAACATAAATCACTTTTCCACCGAAATTACCTGGAACAATATGTCCCAGGAACTTTTTTCCAGGAACTTTTCCCCCCAGACCTGTTGCTGTCTGGATTTCCATCGCAGTCCAAAGTACCGAAAAGATTAGGCAAATAGTCTGGTGACTTAACGTTTTGTCTGCGTGCGTTTCTCAATACCAAGTATGCAAATTTCGGACTTGCATCCTCGGTAGTTCGGACTTCATGAGTTAGACTCGGGAGTGTGAACTCCCGCGGAGGAACAACGCAAGTCCGGTAATTCTGCAAAGAGCAGCATAAAGCACACCCTTTTTCAAAAAGCACACCCATTTTGCTGAACTATAAACACTATTCCCTGCTTTGACACATGAGTCAGATTTGGTGAACTGTTACTGCAAAACTCTACACACAAATCCCTACATTTCTCAGTGCTTACACCATGTGGTCATTTAGAAAGCACTAGCATTCAATATTGTTCACTCAAGTCTGCACAGTTTGAGCTCAATTA
>JAFVLL020013827.1:0-15235 GCA_021397915.2 Tor tambroides | reverse complement strand
TTTTCTTTTTGAACCTTGCCTTATACACAGAGGCATTGTCATGTTACAATAGAAAAGGGTCCTGTCCAAACTTTTGCTATAAAATTAGAAGCACAATTCCCTAGAATATCATTATATGCTTAAACATTAAGATTTGTACTCATAGAAATTACTAAAGTAGTCAAACCTGTTCATTAGAAGGGGGCGACCCAATACTTTTGGCAATATAGTGTATAATTTGTACTGAATAATCTAATGTAGCGTGTGTTTTTTAGTGATCACACCAAGTTAGTTTATTCAGTAAAAATTAAACTGTTAAATTGACAGCTCTAATAAAGGCCTGTTCTTTAGAATCCTGAAGAAACTTCCAATCAGGTTTTTATTTGTGTCCAGTTTGCCATTGAAGTGGAGTCCGCTGATCTAATATTAAGAACTTCCTTTTATAAAATGTATAAATTTATTGTATTTATTTATTTTTATTGAGGCTTGTTTGGAGATGAATGACTATGAGAAGGCACAAGATTACCTCACACTCGCTCAGGCGAAAAAGCCATTTGACCCTGACATTAACACCTTGCTGAAAAAGCTTGCTCTGTAAGTTTTCCTTATCTGATTATATTTTTGTCGAGTTTTCCTACGTTTGAATGTGAAAGCTAAACAAATCTGTTGATCTTTTACAGCTGCTATGAGGACTATTTGGACAAAGAGAGAGAAATGTGCTCCAAGATGTTCTCAGGTTTTAAGCAGAAGGAAAAGTGAAGCTTGCAGTGTCCATGGTGGTGTTCTATACCTTTTTTCAAACCCTCCAGACAGACCACAAGTGGGCAGTATAAATCCAACAACTTGTAATTTTGGTTTGAGTTGCCAACATTGCCTCAAATTTTGTCATACTTTTAACTGTATAGTAACTTTAACTGTATATAACTTAGTTCACTTAGTTCACTTCTATTTTGCATTATTTTGTGTTTGCCAATACAATACATACTGTTTTCTTGCCACAGCTTTCAGCATTATGTTATGTATGTTAGTTAAAGATAAGCTTTATTATGACAGACAGTTAAGATTTTGCAGTTTTATGTTCAGTACTATATATGCATCAGGATGTGTTTAAGTGGACTGGACTTTCAAAAGTTTTTTTTTTTTTTTTGTATGCCATGCAATGCATGTGCTGTTTAGAATTTACTTATTTTGTGTGTTACACTTTGAAGTTAACATGTAAAAAATAAATTGTTATGCCTTGCTCAGAGTTTTGAATTTTCTTTAGATTTATATGGAAATGAATAATCTTGTATAAGATTAAAAGTACACACAAATTTTGTTTACTCTACTAAAAAATTAACAAAAATGTTAATATATATACTGTAGGCTATATATAAAGTTTACCCTCGTACCCTTATACGAGTCTTGTCCTCTTGCTCTTTTGTTTTGGTACATTTCTTTTCTTTTGGTACAGTACTAGTCTTTCCTCCCTGTGCTAACACAGAAATACCAATCTTCAACAGCCTCAAAAATGTATTTGGACACTTAACACTGCCTTAAAAATGTAATTTCATTATTGCAAAATATTAAACCATGTAGTGTCTGCCAAAAAAATTTGCACAAACTTTCTAGTACTAATTTCACTAATGTATGATGTCCAGCAGAGTAACCACAGGTGTAGCTCATCACATTTACAATGTAAAAAAAAAAAAAAATTCATTCCACATTTACTCTGGCTTGTTTGCCATCCAGGTTTTTACTAAATAATGTAGCACTGTATATTGTAAGTTACTTTGGATAAAAGCATCTGCTAAATATATAAATGTAAACGTAAACCACAAAATGTCACAATATGTTGGGGCCAGTTAACAAGAAGTTAGCAACATAGCTTTCAATTTTTGTGAAGGTTTGTGCTAGAACTTTCCATGTGGATTAACTGAGCTTGCCTCAGTATGGAGTTGTAAGGATGCCCTCTTTCAATAGAGCCAGGCTTTTGACCACACTGACCTACAATATTTAAGAAAACTCCCACAAAGGTTTGTAGAGTGACGTTCCACTACTATTATATGTAACTGTTATGAATAGTCTTTTCTGTGCCTGGATGAGCAGTGCAAACACAGTTAATCTTTAAACAAACAACAGGTCTGTAAATCCTTGGACTACAGATACAGACATTGCTCAGTTTGGTTTCTCCGTCCTTGGTAACTTTAGTCCAGTACAATCCATCCTTTCTTGTTTTTGTTTCTTTTGAGTTTTGCTGTGGTGACATTTACCAGATGTGAAGATGTAATTATGTGTGTACAAAGTGAAGTTTATTATTCTTGACCCAGACCTGTCCAGGTTCTTTGAGTTTTCTCCTGTGCTAAGCTCTTGGCGATTATAAGTTAATTTGTCTTTAAAACTGCTGTTTTTCCAAAGCAACATGTACAATATTCTCTAGATGTGCAAATGCAAATAGTTCAAATAGCCTTGTTGGCAGAGGCTATTTATACTAACTCCGCCCACCAAGGTCTGGTTGGGCTAGTCAACACTATAAAAGAACACCTCCACTGTTGTAGCTGGTAAAGTGCGTGCTATAGTCTTTTTTGATGAGATCAACCCGAGTTCGAATCCACCTTTTGTCAAACTTTTTTTCCTCCTTTTTAAATCTCATATTACACCAGAAAGGCATTTATTTTCAATAAAAAGAAGGAAATAATCGAAAAGTTGTATAATGAATTTTAACAGTGACATTTTGAGACATTTGTGTCTGTATATGTTGCAAGTTGAACTTAATACTTAAAAGCCATTTTAAAAAAATATTTAACTTGGTAAGAATATACAGCTACTTTTGAATAGCCGTCAATGGAAAAACAGACTTTTTGCTCACATAAATAGCTAGTGTAGATAGCATTTACCGCAACAGGGGCTAACAGCTGCACTTACAGTCACGATAAAACAGAGGCAGAGAATTTGTTCATGTAATGTGGGATATATTGTCACAAAAATCGTAGGGCGGAGACTTGGTTCTATCTATTGGACGAGAGAAGATGTGAATACAAGCTTGCAGTAATGTGGGCAGGTTTAAGCATACTTAATAACTGGAGAAGTGCAGCATACGCCATTAGAGACAAGTTGGTTGTTTCACTGAAATGTTAAGTTGTGAAGTTTTGATTGAAAAGTACAAGGTGGAAAAAATGAAACATGCATGCCTGAATCATCACGGGGCAGTCGTGGCCTAATGGATAGAGAGTTGGACTTGTAACCCAAAGGTTGTGGGTTCGAGGCTTGGGTCTGGCAGGGATTGTAGGTGGGGGGAGTGAATAACCAGCACTCTCTACACCCTCAATAAAAGGTGAGACCCTTGAGCAAGGCACCAAACCCCCAACTGCTCCCCGGGTGCTGCAGCATTGGCTGCCCACTGCTCCAGGTGTATGTTCACTACTGTGTGCATGCACTTGGATGGGTTAAATGCAGAGAACAAATTCCAAGTATGGGTCATGATACTTGGCCACACACCACTTCCCTTTACAATAAGATCGATAATATGAATTTCAAAAAATGATAGAGTGAATTTTTATTTCATACTGACTTTTAAAGGTGAAGTATGCTATTTTAGCACCTAATGGGAATGCAGGAATAATGCTTATTTTCAAACCGCCACTTTTGCCCCATCCTCCACTGTGTAGTGAAAAAGGTAGTCCTTCCCCAAGCTTACAGGCAACAGTTGACACTCAGATTCTTTCTCATTTGACTACCAAGACCGTAGTGTTAAATATCAGACAGCAAGCGTGTAATATTATGATTGTGTGTGAGAGAATCAGTGGTATGTCTGGATGGTGCCCATGATCTTGCCAAGTGGAACATATTCCTGGAGCAGACACCTGTTGGTCCTGAAACAAAATTCCTATAAACCAGTTAGAGCTTAAGGCTCAGGTTTGGGCTTGAACAATGTTCATATCAACCTGTAGTGTCATTTCCCTTTCATTTTAGATGAATTAATGGATAGGAATAGGACTGAGCTTGTGATTGTGTGTCAAGAATGTTGTACCAGGACAAAGAAAAGACACTGACCAAGAACACCTCCTACTTGCAAGATCACGGTCATCACGCTTTAACTGTGACTGTGATTTTGCCAAGCAGGACATGTTCCTGGATCATAATCCTTATTGAGATAGGGTTATGTTGATGATTGGGTTATTAATGAACAAGGGATGAGGATCCAAGAACATGTCCTTCCTAGGTTACAGGCACCTGCGTGCAAACACGAAGCAGATCCAGATCTCCAAAATGAGCTGATAGCAGATGACACAAAGACCCCAGTTGTCTCTTCCAGTCCATACATGTTTGGAGAGCTTGTGTGTATTCAGTTTGATGAGGATCCGAAGGATGAGCTGCCCTGATAAGATGTTCTGATGGCCACCCATCACTGCAGATACTATCACTGAAAGAATTCCATTGACAAAGTCTGAATGCCACAAACCATCTTTTCTAGACAGGTTGATGCTGAAAGCAGGAACATATCACTAAAGTCCATATGCACAGTCTCCAAGAATAAGGTCCCATACAGTACATGTTTAGCCTTATGGCAATTGGTCTTTCACAGTCGTTCAAGTGATGACGGCACTCAAACCCAGGTCCAACAGATCCTCAGATTAGCACTTGTGGAGCGCTTCCAGGCTAAGACGCACTTGAGCAGCTGTTGCATATTTTCCAATTTAATTGTTTTAGTACCAGTGAGTCTTGATTTACATACTAAGATAATTCCCCCCCCCCACACACACCTACGCTGTAAAAGGTTTATAATTTTGACAGAAAGTTACTTTACCGTATACTGTAAAAAATGTTGAAAATTGGTCAGTTCATTATTGTCAGTGTTGGGAAGGTTACTTTGGAAATTAATAGGTTACAGATTACAAGTTACCCTATTCAAAATGTAATGAGTAGTGTAATTATTTAAATTACTTTATTAAAGTAATGTGACTGATTACATTTGATTACTTTTTAATAACTTTTCTAAATTTCTAATGAATGTTTTCAACTGTTCATCATTTTTAAACATTTAAACCAGGCAGCGTTAACCTTACAGTAGTGGTACTCAACACTACTTAGACTTTCAGACTTTTAAAATCCTACATTACTTGAATTAAGATTATAATAATTAAATTTAAAGCACAGACACCACAAAATTAGACTTTAGCACTTCTTTTTATTTTGAGATTGTTCTACTTTTTTTTTTTTTTTTAAATTTCCAGAACTGGAATGCATTTTATCACTTGCCATGGTAGCAACTCTAAGAAAGGCTGTAGCCTAAAGCTTTCAGCGGCAATGTGGATTGATGTAATTTGCAGACTTAGTGTGCATATCTTAGCTTTTTGCAGGAAATATTCAGATATAACCACCTTTGTAATCGTTAACATTTTACTAAGTAAATTTAATTTAATTACACATTTTTTTCTCAGTAACTGTAATGGATTACAGTTACATTTACTGTGTAAATTACATAAAACCATTACATGTAACTAGTTACTCCCCAACACTGATTATTGCACTATATGTCATATTATCAAATGTATGTTTTTTGTGAAAACTATGAATTACCAAATAATTTCTAGTTAAAAAACAGTAAAAGAACATTCCCAGAAGTCCCTGCATGAGACACTGCTACCTATAATTATATTTTATTTAAATTAGTTTTGTGTCATTTTCAGTTAGTTAATGCTTATTGCATTATTTAGTTTGATGTGTGTTACCCTCTTGTTGTTTTGTCTTTGTATAACTGTGTGCACAGTCCTGTATCGATATAGGCTGTAAAATGTACTGTACAAGGACCATTCTGTAATACTTAAAACATTGTCTTTGTATTTTTTGTCATTTCTAGGCAATGCTCTTCTGGTTGGACTTCCATCATGCACAATCAAACCTCTACAAATGATTCAGAATGCAGTGGCACGACTGGTCTTCAACGAGCCCAAAAGAACCCATGTTACACCTCTCTTTATCTCCTTGCACTGGCTACCGGTTGCGGCTTGCATCAAGTTCAAGACATTGATGCTTGCATATAGAACAACCACAAGCTCGGCACCCACCTACTTCCACTCACTATTACGAATCTACATTCCCTCCAGAAGTCTGAGATCCGTTAGTGAGTGACGCCTCGTGGTACCGTCACAGAGAGGCACAAAATCACTTTCCAGAACATTTTCTTTCACTGTTCCTAGCTGGTGGAATGATCTTCCCACCTCAATACAGAATGCTGATTCCCTGACAATTTTCAAGTGACAGCTGAAAACTCATCTCTTTCAACGCTATTTGACTTCATCCTAAATATTTAAAAAAAAAAAAAAAATCTTTGTCTTTCTCTTTATTTATGCCTTCCCTCTCTAGCTTGTACTTGTTTGAAACAATGCCTGAAACTCGTATTATGAGCACTTACTGTGTCTATTTGCCTCTTTAAGATGAATCACTGTATGTATTCCCTGATTGTAAGTCGCTTTGGATAAAAGCGTCTGCAAAATGACTAAATGTAAATGTACATTTTTATGATGAATTTCTTTATTTAACAGGATTTTCTTTTCATATCATCCTGACTAAAGGGTGGGAGTCAGCAATGTGTTAACTAGCATTTAACAGTATCTAGTATCTAGTTTTGATGAACTGGATAGCAGTTTAAAGCAGAAAAACAGTGCATGGATATTTTAGGAAAGTGCTGGATACTGAATAATAAGGTTTACAGCATACAGAAATCTTGCCAACTTTGTAAATGGTTACAGTGAATAAATAGGCATCACAAACTAACCAACTAAGGATCACATACAAGATTTTCAAGTTGTTCCAAACACATCAAACGCAGAAACATGCAGCAAAAAAAGCATTGCTGAGGGATACTTGCTAAATGGCTGCCCAACTCTGACTGCTCAATATCAGCATACTCACTATGACTTTAGGCAACCAGCGCTAATTTGTCCAGACCGCAAATCTGCAAAAAAGTCATGTAGTTTAGCTGGACCAACCTGAAAAAAACAGAGGTTTGACTGAAGCTTTAGAAGCACAATTTATGCCATTGTTGTGAGATTTTGTCAGTAGTCAAAAAAGAGATGTTATCAATCACAGTTGATTTTAATTCCTGTTCATCACACTGGGAATGAAAGGTCAGACTGAACACTGCATTGTTCAACCACAATTGTTCTATGTTGCTAACTACGTGGCAAATTATTAAAAATATTATTAATACAGAAAAAGCATACGCTGTCCTGCACATATACTGTTTGCTGTATATATACCTTTTTTTTTTTTTTTGTAACTTGATAGAATGGGTTACTCTTTGTGTAAATAGGTAGAGGGGTCCTCTCGCCCCCTTATTCTTAAGTGGGACTGCCAAAGTATAATATACCAACAGTACTGTTATTGTTGTTAAGCTTCATGCTTATAAAGCTTCCTTTTTAAAAGTGTACCTCAGCCACTCTATAATTAGTTACAGATCTCACTGCCTTTCCCAATGTTTTAATTCTAGTATGTTTCATATATAGGCCTATCTGTTACACAACAAAATTAGTTATTGCGCATTAAAATCCCATTTTTATCTTGGATGATAATATTTCGTCATGCTGGAATATTTTGGGTTATCAGGGCATGCTGGGAAGCTGTGTTGGGCACAGTAACTCCATTCAGTACTGAACTGCAAGACTAGTTGGGCACTCTGGGGCACTGTTTGTCCTGGCTCAGGGCTGAGGAGGTGGTACGATGCCCCATGGTTGCTACAGACAAGTTGGCGCCCTTAGATGTTGAACATGAAAAGCCAAAGGGTGAGTTTTTTGCATCAGGTATAAATGCATGGTCAGAGTGATGCTTTCAGTCCATTACTCTTAATTTAATAGCACTGCTAAAGAACAACATGACAAATTTGATTTCCCTCTTGTTTAAATAAAACTTGAAGAGGCTTGAATAGTCTTTGATGTATTTAGAAAAACAAGCCATCACTAAAATATATTAGGCTATATGTTATATAAATTATTTTTAGCGCTCTATAGTTTCATACAATAGTCTTTGTATCAAATGTGAATTTGCCTGCTAAACAGTTTGGCAAAAAACCACACAACCATCCTGCGTAGTTTTAACAGGCCAATAGAGGCTATTATCTGTTGCCTCCAAATGGACACGTCGTACTGCAAAACACCAGTTCACTCAATGCTGTGAGCCTGTGCCTCAGGTTTATTTCCTTCATTTTGCACATTTTGTGCTCTATTCCACAGCGATATTATTGGTCCTCAGAGTTGCAATGATTAGAAATAGAGTTTGGCTCTGTTTCAAAAGAATATTTCTGGCTTCTAATGGATATATTTTTGTGTACAGCCTGGTAGCCGTGAAAATTGGAAAATGGAGTAATTCTGTTTTAAAAACAGTATTATTAAGAACAGACATTGAAAAACTGTCAGTAGACTTATATAAGCTGTATTTACATTTTACATTTAGAATAATGCATTGAACAATGCCTTGATTACATATTGAGAATAGTTTTTCATTAAAGATTCATAATACAACACAGTCATAACATGTAACATTATTTAAGTGTGGATCTCAGGAGCATGTTGTCGTAACTTTTTCTATACTGTTTTGTGTTAAAGTGGAGTCTATACGTACATGATGCCATTTTCAGATAGTGGTGAGGTATCAGTGCCATCTAAGGCTTGTCCAGGCAGGAAACACAGGTTTAGGATTTTTGTCTTTCTTTTACAAATTTGTCATTGTGTATCATGTGTATCACACAGAGGAAAAAACAAATATATTACCCTCTATCTAACTATTCAGTTCATTTACATCACATTCTCTTTATTTATTTATGATGCTTGTCTTAGCAAGCATTATTTTAGCTCATATTTAGGGTTTTATAATTATTAGAGCATATTTAACTCACATAACTTGACCAGCACTTTTGTGTTATGGACATGAATGATACACAAATGTGACCCTGGACCACAATGTCTTATGTTGCACGAATATATTTGTAGCAATAGCCAAAAATCCATTGTATGGGTCAAAACTATCGATTTTTCTTTTATGCCAAAATTCATTAGGATGTTAAGTAAAGATTATGTTCCATGAAGATATTTTGTAAATTTCCTACCGTAAATATATCAAAACTTAATTTTTGATTAGTAATATGCATTGCTAAGAACTTCATTTTCAAATAGTTGTTTTTCGGCCAGATATTGTCCTATCCTAACAAACCATACATCAATGCAAAGCTTATTTATTCAGCTTCATGTATAAATCTCAATTCCAAAAAATTGACCCTTATGACCGGTTTTGTGGTCCAAGGTCACAAATTGTGTGACTTTTTGAGGAGAGGTGTGCTATTAGTTGTGGCAAAACTGATTAGAATTTTGCCTTACAGAGAGTAAAACAGGTGAAAAGCCTCATAGACACTATGAGGTTTAATTGATTGATTGATTGAAATAAATTAATACTTTTATTCAGCAAGTGCATATCCAAATGGATCAAAAGTGCCAGCTAAATACATTAATAATGTTTTAAAAGATTTCTGCAAAAAATAAAAATAAAAATCAAAGAATCCTGGACAAATATATAATGGTTTCCACAAAAATATTCAGCAACTGTTTTTGATAATATTACGAAAATCAGCAAATTAGCGTATCAGAATGATTCTGAAGGATCATATAACACTGAAGACTGGTTCCCGAAAGCTTTGCCATCACATGGAATAAATTACATTTTAAAGTATTTTACGGTTTTGTTTTTTAAAAAATCAAATAAATGCTTCCTTGGTTAGTATAACACCTTAGAAATGACCTACCAACAGCCTAGCAACCAACCAGAATAACCTAGTAATCACAGTATGCTATTAGCAACTCATCCATCATGGCCGTGACTTTTGCATGCGGGCAAGGTATTCAAACGTATTCCACAGGTATTCAAAGTTTCTCAGTTTTCAAAGTCTTCAAAGTCTCTCAGTTTAATAGGAGAAAGTAAACTGTCAGTGTGTTTCATTTAGCATCATAATTCTTCATGAAGTTTCACGGCAGGTTTAAAGAACAAGGCCTGATACTGTGTAGCCCTGCCAGCCTTTGCCAAAAAATACCATATATGTTTTTCTTCTTCTTCTTCTTTTTTACTCCCCTGCATGGAGGAGAAGAACTGGCTCTATGTGAATATGAGTAGCCTAGCAGTAACTGGAACAAGGGCATAACAGAACAGAGCGCAGTGTAGAGAGAATGAGAGGGGAGGTAAGATGAAGAAAAGCAAGTGCCATGGTGTTGGAATGGGAGGAGAATAAAAAATGTGGTTTTTGAGTGACAGATGATTAAGAAATTGGAGTGGGATGACTTCCATAAGCTCCAAACACAACATGCTGATGTGTGAAAAGAGTGCCAAGGTCTGGAGAAAGACATCACTGATTGCCACCCTGGCAGGTGGGAAATAGCATCTCAACATAAACATATAACATGTTTTCGGGGAAATGCATGGTTGAGAAGTTTAAGGTATAATCAGGGGGCTCTATATGTACTGTAGTTTGTCAGTCAGATTAGTTCAAGGGATCCAATTTTTTTTTGTTATTCTTTTTTTTCCATTTATGTGTTTTATTTTATTTTACTATTATAGGCATTGCAACCATTATAACTGATGAGATATGTCTAGGGATTTATGAACACATGTTAGTCCATTAAAAATTATTTTAGTACTTTTTGACAAGAATAAAAGGTGAAAAACAAAGATTTATAACCAAAACTGTGGGGTTGGTTGTCTCTTTTATTTACCATTTTCGTTCACCATATAAGAGGATACAGTGTGACAAACTCATGCACACACATATCCATTTCATATCTTTGTTATGGCTTCAGTTTTATCTTCTGCACAAAGTTAGATTATTCCAAATGTCTTGCAGGGGGAGTATAGTTATAATTTAAGGTATAGGGTAATTTGTTAAGTTTTTACTCAAAGATAAAACTGAGAGGCCTAATTATGTTATATGTGTAAACTATGTCAGCTATATAGAGCTATAGAAATTAGTGGTATCAAAATTAGCGTGTTAACGCATGCGATTAATTTTTTTCAGTTTAACACGTTAAAAATATTTAACGCAATTAACGCAGGGGCGGGGCTAGGGTTGGCCATCCCACTCACAACTGCTGTTTCTGTTATTTTTTCTCTTGACAAGAAGCGCATTTATTCAGTGGCAGAACGTCTTTACGATTAAATCAAACGGGAGACGTTTCAGAAGAGCTTGGAAACTGTACTGTGCTCGGAGCATGCGCTCTTCAACTGCACGCACGAAGGTGCAGGCGCGCGCTGTAGCCTGTATCATTTCATATCAAAGCGCGAAATAAACTACGTGCATGCAATGACGTGGTCAGTTAAGTCATGAAGTTACCCAAAAGGCGATTAAAGCTGCCTTAAAACTGTGCATGCATGTAATATATTTTATATGAGTCACATTTAAGAACATGTTTCTGAAATGGTTTTCAAAACTGTCCTGGAGCAGCCCAGCAAAGTCTCCCTCATCTAACACACCCACTTTAACTCGTCAGCTCATTAAAAGAGACTTTAAGACCTGAAGTGGGTCAGAAAAGGTAAAAGGGTTGAGAGAAAATACGATGTGTCAGATCCGTGTCATGTTCAGCGGCAGCTCTTAAAGAAATAACAGCCAAAATAACCTAATAACCAGCTGCTGTGATGTCTATTAATCAAAGGACAAAGAAAAAAAGAGGAAAAAATAACTTTGATAGATTTAAGGATTCTTCTATATTTAATTTAAAATTTAGTGTTTGATAACTTCAATTTCAATTTCTGCATTTCTGCTGAAGGGCACAGGTAAATAGAGAAATCAGTAGTATTGGGTTCACTGATACTGACCGTCAGTCATAAAAAAGATGCCATTAAACAAATATTTAAAAATATACTCTTTATGTTGTTTTTACATTAAATTGAAGATTGAATGTGAAATTATTGCTATATAAAAGCATATTTAGAAACTTTAATGTTAGGTGGGATTAATCGCGATTAATTTCAGAAAAATGTGCGATTAATTAGTTAATTTTTTTTTAATCGATTGACAGCACTAATAGAAATATAACTTTTCAAAAAAGTGGTTCAGTGGCACCACTTGTTAGGGTCAAAAAATGACACCAAAATGAATAAATATGTATCCAAAATTCACAATATGGGGGCAAAAATGCTCCGTATGAGTTACTTTTTATTATTATTATTATTCATAACATAGTTAGGTAATGTCACACAAGCAAGATTTTTTCCTCCTGAATATCAGCACAAGTGCAAATCCTGAAGTTATACAACAGTTCCATAAACAAGAATTTAACAGTAAATGACTAACATTGTGGACACAATTTTTTTTTTTTTTTCATTTTTGCTCTATTCTCTGTGTAACAGACTGTAGTGTTTCATTACTGGATGGCTCTGTGTTTTAGAACAAATATGTTAAGTGAATGATTCAATGATCTATTTATAAAATTGTTAATTTGCATCATTCCTGAATGAATTAGCCATTTTGAACAAATTGGTTAAATGAATGATTCAGTAGTTGTTTCCATCACCCTGTTTTTATGCGCATTTTGAAGTATCGCATCAGAAATGAGTGCCAATGCCAAATAAAAATAAAAAAATCCATTAATTTTTACGCTCGCTTGAGGTGGTGTTTGACTTGTGCAAAAAAGGGTTAATGTGAATAATGAGAGATGAAAACACATTTTGTGAAAAAATTCCTCCATCCGCATCAAAAAAGTCATGTGACTTTGTGCTATGGGGCAGCATAACCTGACTAACAAGCAGACCAATCTTGTTGCACAGCATCTGAAATGTTGTTATGGTCATTCTGAAATGCCTGAGTATTTCATCTTACACGACTGCATTCCCAAACAGCTGGCATCAAACTCCAAAAGCAATGATCGCATTTATTGTGTTTTGTAAGCTTACTCTGAGGTGCAAGTAATTTATTATATTATATTCAGTGGCTCACCTACTTTTCTTAGTAATATTTAGTGCCAGTTTATCAGGAAGTGATGATTTTGTTGTCTTTGACTTTTTGGATGGAAACAGTGGTTATTCACAAATGTTTTATGCGATATTCTAATTTTGAGCATAAATTAAATTCGCAATTTTGGATGGAAACCCGGCTAGTGACTCACTCTTTACAACACCTACTTGAGGTTTTAATTTCATAGTTTTATTTTTTTTTTTTTTTAATATAATTTCATATTTCTATATTCATTTCATGTTTTATATACTTTGCAATGGGCTCATCTCTGCATTGCTGTTTTCATCCCGGCCTGCAGGGGTCACTCAGACTGGGAGGGTTATGGCCCCAGGATATCTTGGATAAGGCTCTCAACTCAGAGTTTCAGCAAGCCCGAGGAGACCATCAGGGGAACTTCAGGAGCCGTTCCTAGGGGAGGAGATCCTGTACTGGGTCATCTCTGCATTTCTGTTTTCATCCTGGCTTGCAGGGGTCACTCTCCTTGATCCCTTTGTCATGTTCCCTCCAGAACTGCAGATGGTGCTTGCATTATGAACTCTAGTATCTCCGCTTCTCCAGATGGCGCCATTGCCCCCTACCATGTTCAGTATCCTGCTCATCAGCTTTGATTCCCCACACCTGTGTTTGACCCTTTATAAGTCTGTTTGTTTTCTGCTATTGTGTTCAGTCTTGAGCCTGTTCTTCCTGTGTATCCAGCTGCCAGTCCTCAAGTTAGGTTTGATTGTTTTTGTATTCTTTGGACCCTTGTGTTGCTTTTGTTTGATGGAAGCTCAGATCTCTATGTTGATTTTGTACTTTGTTTCTCTAGTAAAGATAATTTTTACTTTTTGAAGATTCAAGTCTCTTGGCTCTTTTTGCTCTTCTGCTTTTGGGTTTAACTGTCTGGGAGTAGCTCAGTGAGTAATTTCACACTCTTAGAGCATCAGATACTGGGGTTCAATCTCTGCTTAAAGCAGCCTTGTTACATACTTAAGATGGTGCTTACCTCTTGTGTGCAAAGACAGATTTTATTGGTTAGGGGCCTGGTGCTGGTTGCATAAACATCTTAAACTAGTCTTAGAAGTAATCAATTTTTTTTCTTCAAAACAAAAAGTCAGTTACATATGGGGGTAGATTGGTCTTATTTGAATCTGAAAAGTAAGACTGCTTACCTTGTTATCTGATAGGGTGTCAAACTAGTTCTTAAGAGACAGTCTTAATATAGTGGCTAAGTTTATGCAACTGGCTCCTGATGTGAAATGTGATGGGGTAAGCTGAACCACTGAAGAATAAGTGAATTATTTACCTTTTTACAAATATAATATGAACATAAATGTGTTAATTAAATGTTAATGATTTTAGAATCATATTTAGTATATTATATTATTCACATTTTTTAGTCCAAACAGGAAAAGTTTTTAATATTCAGAATGTTTTATTGCAGTATTTTTAGAAATACAAAAAATGTAAAATTCTTGATAGAGTAACAAAAGAGAGTTTACACATATCTTTTATTGTACTGAACAGACTAACATTATTCCCCATTCCAACTATGAAGGTTACAGGGAAATATGAAATATTGCTCCCTACTTGCTGACACCTCACCCCATCGACCCTGACTAGTGCATACCGAGTCCTTCCAGCCAACACAGTCAAGGTACTGGCACGTATCAGACAGTATGTCACAGTCTGTCTGCATATATCCCACCACAGTCTTGTGAACTCAAGCCAGTGAGATGACACCTGATTCCTGTTGCCATCCACACCATATTAATAGGACTTGTTAGGTGTCTGTGACTTGCTGGAAACCCAAGCTGGGGGAGGCTGGCATGAGGAAGGAGTGTTAGGCTGTCCAATTTATTTTAATCTACTGGTTAAAGATACTCACTGAAAACCTTGCCATACCTGCCATTTAACTATAACCTCTAGATACAGCCCAGAAAGACCTGCAATATTCTATCATCAAACAGCTGCTTTTTCTGCTTTGGGATATGGTTTAATAATGACATTCTTACATTTTTAAGCATGGCTGATGTGTCCCAATACCGTATGGGGCTTGTAAAGTGTCCTGTGAGGATATATAAGCCTAAAATCTACAACTATAACAAAGTGAAATGCATAGAACCTGACCTGCACTGTCTTTCATAACCCTGTGTGGGCCGTAGTGTTGTTTCCATCGTTCCACAGTGAGTGTGTGTGTGTGAATATTCTATATAAGTCCTTTTTTACATTTACATTTACATTTAGTTATTTAGCAGACGCTTTTATCCAAAGCGACTTACAAAAGAGGACAATAGAAGCAATCAAAAC
>JAFVLL020013825.1:62882-92916 GCA_021397915.2 Tor tambroides | reverse complement strand
CATTGTGATAAATGATTTACAATTTGCTAGGTTATTTTGTCCACTTCAGGTTAACTTTTTTTTTTTTTTTTTTTAAATGCATTTTTCTTGATTTGCGAAGTCACCTTTCATGAAAGTAAATTTTGGAGAGAGTTGTGGTGTCAAAGGACAGTTTACATTTTCCTGAATACAAGTATAGCAAGATATCTGGAAAGCGTGTAAAATATAAATGCTGCAGATGAAGGCTAAAAGGAAATGAAAAATTTTGGGGGGGGAAAAATAGGTAACTGAATATTTTGACCCAACTATACAATTTCACGTTAGTTGTTTCCAAGTCTTTATAACTATACAGTTTACACCATACAGTTGATCGTATATATCAGTTGAAGTTTGATATTGTAGACATAATTTTCTGTTTTGTTTCCTTAAGTTAGTGTAAAGTTTACATATTTTAGTGAAATTTCTTCCCCTTCTTTACCCAACAAAATTGTGACTGCTGATGATCCGTAATATAGCTTCATTGTGGGTGATTTTGTTTTATTTTTAAATATGAAAAGCATTGAGTTTCCAGTAGTGGCAGTTGATTGATTGAAGGTTGATTAATTTCATGTAACTTTGCTTCTACTTGTTTCAGAAAATGTGGCCGTTTCATTGTGTGCTGATGCATCATACGGCATGGGCAATGCCTAGTATGGTTCAAATTAAGAGGGGTGTATAAAAGCAATATAGTATTTTGGCACACCATAACTCTACAACCTTACAATATTAATGTATTTTTGTGTTAAAAAAAAAAATACATAGTTTATTTGTGACACATGTCCCCACTCTGCATAAGGCCCATTACTTTTCTTACAAAGTTTGATAAGTCGCTTGCCTATGTAATTTCTTTTGTGGCTGTGGAGTGAGAGGTGGTAGGGATATGGTGTTCATAATGCAAAATCCAGTCCATTATAAATTTCATTTTTGCTGTAATACCATCTTATGCTTTCACTTTCATCTGCTTCTTGACCTTAATGGATGTTTAGCTTGCCATCTGCTAGCTTTAATCTAGCCTGAATGGGTATTTTTCCCCATTTCATTCAGTTTTGTTTTGTTACAGATGTTAGCATGAGAAATTACTACATGTATGCTACATCAGCAGTGTAAATTGCTACGAAGTGTGAATTTACAAGTGAAATATGGCAAAATTTGAAGAAAAAATTTAGAGCACCCTCAATGCTTTTTTTTAAGTTCAAAAATGTGTGCGTTCTTTTTCTGTACCAATGTGAGAAAATTGGTTTTAAAGCATTACTTGTTAAATGTTTGTAAAGGGGAATTTGAATGTGGCAGTGAATTAGAAAATGATATCGCCTCATTCATCGACTAACAAATACCTTAGAAAAACTATTCCTTAATTGGGCACAAGGATTTAAGTTTCTAAACTTTCTTTTGCATCAAATGTCAAATAAAATAAAATGTAAAGGAAAAAAGAAAAAAAATAATATTTTCAATGCAAGTGAGAAAGTTTATTTTGTTGACTTGTTCTAAGATACACTTTGGGGTAAACTGCAGTCTTGACAGTAAGAGCTATAGAGTATTTTATGTATTGGTGCTAATATTCATACACTACAGCAAAGATGTAATCTTCAAATGTGTGTAAGAAAAAAGGCCACACAGTTAGTCCTAAAAGATTTATGCTTATTTTAACAAACAGGTTGGGCCTTGTTCTTAAGACTAGGTTAAGACCTAAAGTTTGTTAAAGTGTGTGATCCAGGACTGTAGACCATAACCTTGGAGAGATGATTTTGTATGACCCAGTTTGAAACAGCTTGTGTGTGTGTGTTTGTGTGTTTCCCCACATTATTTTCTCATTGTGGTTGTGGGAGTTTATTGTTTTACAAAGATCATAAATGAAATGTATAGTGGTAGAAAGCGAGTGTGACGGCACAAAGTTATTTTCCTCTATGCTATAACTGGGTAAAGCAGTGCGTATAGACTCCTTTATTGGATTTGTATTTAGTTGACAAATAACATGTTACAATTCAGTTTAAAACACTGTCAGATTCCGAAATTCAATTGCACGTTGGCATCACTTTCTCTAATCAGTACCTAAATTAATCCTTGTTCTGTCAGGCACTTTTAGTTAAATATTGCCGTCCACCAAAATTGTTACTTGTATTAGTTGGGTTTATGTTAAAATTAAGAAACTTGTTCATGGTGGGTGGGTGACAGAGGACAAAAGCATTTTAGATTTTGAGAAAATGCATAAATATAGTAAATGTGTGTGACAGTCAAATATAACATTACAGCACAGACTGATTATTTACAGTTAAAACAAATTTGATATGGTTCCTGTCTTAGTTTGAACAGACTCATTTTAAAATGAAAAAGAGTGACTTTTTTTGGTATCTTTCAAGTCTAGCTCTGTGTGTGAGGTGGTATGGTTGCTGGAGAAAGACCTGAGTACTCATGTCTGTGGGAGACTGAAAATTTCATTATTTGCTGCCCTTTTTTTTTTTTTTTTTTTCCCCCAAAGGTTTTGGTTTAGTCAGTACATTTGAAGAGGATGACTTTAAAGTTGTTAAAGGTTTAAGTTTTGATTGCAATGTTGTATAACTTTTAATGCAGAACTCTCTCATTTCCTTATTGCAACAGCTTCTTAATTGGAGCCCAGTCCTGTATTTTTCCTCTGAATACCTGATGAAAGTCACCAAACCCCAACACAGACAAAGTTGGTTGCATTGTTCTAATGCCATGTACATCTGAGTACATCATTTTGTTTCATTGTGAAGTTTCTAAACCTTTAATAAACATTGAAAAAAAAAATTATTTGTTGTTTATTTGTGACTGCAGGAGAGAGCCTGATTTCTACAATCACTAACCAGATGGCTAAATGTTGAATAGGTCACTTCTAGGTACACACTAAGCTTTGACGCTGGGCTAACCTAGTTATAACAGAATCAGACTGAGGGAAGTGCTTAATCTGTAAGTGGAACCCTGACCCTAAAGACTTTCCAACACAACTTGTCCCAGAAAGTGACTTTACAAATAACATAATTTGCTTTTTAAAGGATATTCTCAGCACTTAGAGTAGGCCTAATAAAATGTTATATCCTACCCAGTACCAGCCACAGTAAAATCCAGCTACAAATAGCTGCACGATTCAAGTGCATTAAATCAATACATATGTCTCCTGGTAGTAGTAAAAGTAAAGTTTAAAGAAAAAAGTTCTGTCAGTAACATCAAATGCACACAACTAGGCGGACTTCTGGTAAGTTTCTCTAAAGTAACTATTTGTATATTAGACTGGTCAAATACTGTTATTTGCAGCCAATGGTCAGGCGCATTCATTGTAAAGCTGGTGTGAGAACGAGGGACGTTCACTTTAATCAGCCTGATGCAGGTTTAGGGGTTTGTTTTAGTTACTATAGCAACAGTCTGTCTACTGGTTACTGATAAAATACCGCCTACGGTTTTATTACTTGGATTTATTAAAACTAGCCATAAGCCGTATCTACGCATAAACAAAGCTCACCTTCACACTGTGTGCACACGTGACGCGACTAAACTATAATCAATCACCGAAGAGTACAACATGACACTGGGCAGCTGCGTAGATGGGAGCGTTGTAGTTTTATCGCGTCGCTCTGTGTACAGTCAGTGTCTACAGGGCACTGGAGGTCACTTCCTGATTTACTGGCTGTCGGCAATATGTCCTAACACTTTCAAAACGCTCTGCCTCTCTTTAAATGACAACGTTCTGCGTGCCTGGAAAGCGACGTTTCCCCCACAGGTGGAAGTAGCAATAGTTTTTGACTTTATTTGATGCAGACCAGCACTTCATTCAGTCGTAACGCAGGTGAATTTATCGATTTGTATGTTTTCCTGGCACGTTTATATCGGTGAGGATGTTTTAAAATGGCGGTGGCAGCGTCACAACAGGTAAGATACTTTCCATTAGCTTTTATCTTGATGTTAGCGTTACTCGTGCGCAAATGGAGTTTGAACCTTTTGCAGTCAGATGTAAAAGTTGAATGTCTCCTGAACTTAGGAATAGTGAAGTGCACAAGCAAGGCGAAAAGTTTTGAGTTAAGTTTAGAGTTTAGATGATAAATGAAATGCAGAAGTGCTCGTGAAAGCGGACAGTGTTATATTCTAACAGTATTAATGATAGTGTTTGATGTATTGTTTATTGGAGGGTCTGGAGTAAAGGTGAGGAGGTGATGGACGCACACGCATCCTTCCACCTGCAGCAGGAACATGCAGAAGCAGAGCACACGTCCAGTCAAAGTAACACAAACTGTCAAAGCAATGATGGTAAGTTCAAAGTAAGCTTAATGTGTAGGCTATGATACAAGTACATCCTCCAAGCTGTTTGTTTAGGGTCCTGGATATCAAAGTATTAGTATTATTACACATTAGCATCACGTGGGAAAAACAGATTACAAAACTGAAAAATAAACTTCTGTGCATCACATAATTATTTTTGTTTAGTCCTGTTTATATGTGTATTCAACTATGTTTGAGTGTAATCAGATAAAGCTTCAAAAATGTATTGACGAATTGATAAATATAGCATGCACGTCAATGAATGAATAAAAATAGACTACAAGATAGTTTCAAACTGTTTTTCAGAGCCATCTGTTGAAATGTAACTCCAGGAAATAAAAAACTTGCAATACTGACAAATTAAACCTATATTGACCATCATTATTATCATTTTCATATATTATGAATTCCATTCTGTGTTTACACAGTTGCTAGTTATGAATAATAGAGTGCAACGGTGCTGGTCCACTTTTTCAGCATGGTTACTAAAGTATTTTTCCCATAGGGATTTTCCTGATTTACTGAACCAAAAAAAGCTATGAACAAAAACAACCAGGTGGTGATTCATAACAATACATTTTTGATTTGAAGCAAAAAAAGTATTTGAAAAACAGACAAAGAGACAACACTGTATGTAACGCCTTTAATAAGGGAAAGAACTGCAATCCCATGAAGCATTGCCAGTCAAAACTATGAAGAAATATAAAACTGATATAAAGTTGATTTAAAGATGCTTCAAGGGAGTGAGTGGATGGTGAAATTGTGATTCTCTTATTAGTGGACATTTCTTTGCAGAATTGTGCTTAATGTAGTTTTCCTGGTATTCTGCTGTTGAACACAGTTATTTAAAAAAACAAGTTAGTTAAAAATTAAGAAATAATACAGATGGCTTCAACATACCATTTATTAACAGTCTCATAGCTTACAGCAAGTCTGTTTTTTAAGGTATATAAGCTGTCATTCAAAATCAAAAAGAAAATCAATGGGATTTTTACTTCCAGGAGCCCGACTGTTGCAGTCTTTACCTAATTAAAATGAGCGATATTATGTTAAAATGTAATATGATTAGATTTATAGAAATTTTAACCTTTTTGTTATATTGTCCTTAATAGTAATGATTAACTTCAAGTAGTTTCTAACAATATTAGAATTTATATTTATATTTTAATTTGTAATCAGTCTAATTTAAGGATCAATTGAAGTCACAAAAACTTTTGCAGTAGGGTCTAGTCTGCAAAATACAAATGGACACTCTTGTTCATTGGTCTAGAAATGTTGTAACACTAACTTCTGTAATCTCTGTCATGCAGTCGTAATTCCTTAAAAATAGTTTATCTTTGGTGGTTTTGAGAAATTCAGAGGATGCTGATTGTCTTATGAAGGATTGCATCAACAATTTCATAATATTTTACAGGCATTAGCAGCACATGAGCTCATAGAGCCATGAAGTAGCTCTGTATGATTTAGTTGAAAGAGCTAATTATTAATTTGGAAAAAAGAAATAATCGTTTAAATCAGTTAGCTATTTCTCTTTGACTACAGGAACACAGAAAACTTAAAACTCAAAGACCAAAAATAATTCTCTGAATTTGAGGATTGTATGGGCTGGGTCACTTCTGAAATTGTGAAAGCGCTGTTATTGTTTTAGGCGTGTATTGTTGGGCTATTAAAGTATTGTTGTCCTGTCAAAAGCTGCAGTTACTGATTACACTTTCAATTGTGGATTTCGTGGCTTTGTTAAGGCATGTTCTATCCACAGTCGAATACTGGTTTGTAGATTATATGCACATTTTTGTTTCTTTTGCTGTAAATGAGAAACTGCACACACCTGTGACACGCACTGAACCATATTCAATTGAGGAAGAAGAACCAGTAGAGCTCGAATTATTTGTTGCTGCTCTCATTATATATTTTGCATCCTTATCGGGCACAATACAAACATCTTGTAAACATCTGACGTTCTATTTTCCCCTTTGTTTTTGATATCCTGTTGATGTGCTACTGTGACGTCAGGTCATATGCACCCCAATCATTCTTCCTCTATCCTCATTAAGTCAAAGAGCTATTTTTGTTCAATTTTGATGGAAGATATTGTCCACTAGATTATCAAGGACGTTTGAGGACACTTAGTCTCATAGTTGAGCTGGAGGGAGTGTAGACGTGATGTTTCCTCAGGTCTTTGGGTCACATTTTTTGTCTGGTTTCATGTTGCTCTCTATACTCCTGCACACTGAAGTTTTCATGTCACTCTATTATGTAGAGACAAGCTGGTCAGCTGTGTGGTGTGACCAGAGGGTTGTTGTGCTGTTGTTTTACTGAGGGAAGACTCAGAGAGGTGTTTACCCAGCCATGTACACTGAGTCTTGTCACTCATCAGAATGTGTTTACCTGAAATATTGACACATAGGGAATATAGTGTGGGCTGAGAGCACAGAGCTATTACCTAATGGAAAATTAACATAAAAATTGGGCTCAATTTACTAATGATATGAAGCAATTTTTACCTGTATTTTGAATAATGCCTTGCATTATTTTTTAATTTTTGTATTCATTATTTTGTGTGTTAGGGTTGTGGGAAATGTTTTTTTTTTTTTTTTAAACGGTGTGGGGTGTATGATTATTTTATTTTTATTTATTCATTCTTTTTTTTTTTTTTAATACCATGCTTTCATGATTTTGCCTGTTTTTCAGATACCTTTTATGCATAACGTTTGTCTTACACCATTTGCATGAAATGTTGCACCACATAAGTCTGGTGTAGACATGGTGTTACAATTGTCCCTGTCTTAATATAAAAAGAAATAAAAAAAATAATATATATATTTATTATTATTTTATTTTATTTTTTTTCGTGACCTTAACAATTAAACAATTTTAATTAAAATAAATATTAATTAAATTAATATTAATCATTTTATTATTTGTTGTGTGAAAATGATTTAGGCAATTTAATTTCCCCGCTCATTTAAACCAAAAACAACCATTTTGTCCCTAATGAAAGTAGTCAATCAAACATTAGTGAAGCATACTGTGTATATCGCATGAAAACAGTGCTTTTATATAGTGTCATTTCCAGTCAAGCTGTAATGTAGAAGGTAGAAAATGTTGTTTGTGAAATTAAGCTTAGGAAGACGGAGTCAGCTATTTATTTATTTATTTATTTTTTCCCCAAAAAATGTTAAAAATGTAACTTCCATTAATTGTCATTTCCACCACAGAATGCTATGAAACACTGTATGTAATCTGACATGGTTGAAATGACATTTGTTGGTTGAGAAAACTGTCTGTTTATTTTCTAAAAGGAGACAAAACAGCCATATGACTTAGTTTTTTGCTTATAAGGACTAATCTAGTTTTGTTATTTGCATTTCTAGATTTCCAGGTCTCATCATTCAGCAACTCATCACACAACCAGTGTTTGCAGATTGCCTCAAAGCCTCTCACCCAAAACCATGTCAACCATCACATGCCCTCAGACTCTCAGCTGCCACATGTCTCCCTCAGCTACAAATCATTCACTCCCTTTAATGGCACATGTGATGAGGATCGCAGCAGCTTGGCCTCTCAGGACTCTGGAATCCCCACTCTTGAGATTAACCCCCCTGAGCACATTCATGCTCAAGTCACCACTGCTGAGCTGGTGGTTCCATCTCCACATGATGATAGTCCTGCAACACTAAACTTGGATATTTCAGATAGCTCCATACTCAAGTCTTCCACCTTCCCACGTTGCGACTTTGATTTGGTACGTCCTTATGGTGCAGGTGGGCTGTCCAGTGCGGCAGGCAAGGGTACTTTGAACCGCAGTGATGATATTTCAGTGTGCAGTGTTTCCAGTTTAAGTACTGAGTTTTCTGCCACATTGTCTGTCAGTAATGAGGACTTCTTAGACTTTATGGTTACATCTGAGTCCAGTGCAGTTGTTACATTTGAGAATGAAGATGTCTTGCACCGTTCTGACAATTCACTCTCATCTCCTACTGACCTACACGGCAAGCTCAGCAGCCCACAGTGGCATCCTGTGGGAGTTTCTACACCACATGAGGCTAGACCCAAGAGACTGGGTCCACTCACCAGCTTCTTCCACAGGTATTGTAGCATTTGCATTTTTTAATGTTATGAACTTCACACCAAGAAACTAATGATTTGTTCAGTAGTATCATGGTTTGCTTATGATTGTGTAAGCTTCATCAAATTTTGCCCTTCAGAATGTTGCATTAATATTACTCAACAAGCTTCAAGCTTATTTCTAATGTATAATTATTGTATAATGCTAATATTGTATAATGTATTTTTTATTCCTTTTTTTCATTTAATTTTATTTTTCATGCGTGCATTTTTTTTTCTCTAGTGTTTCTGCTGGAATCCTGGATATTTTTTAAGCTCTTTTTTTATGCTTGAGTTCTGTAGTTTGTAACAGGGTAGCATCCTAAAAATATATTATTTCTTTTTTTTCTTTTTAGTATAACAAAACCTACATTTGCAACATTGCAGTTGTTACAAGTGGTGTTTTCTTAGTGTAATTACAACAAAAATGCTCTCTGAGTGTCTATGTACATGGCAAGTTCTTGTTTCTTCCCTGTCTATTTCAACTTCAGATTATAAGGGTATGCTGGTGTTTCTCATTACGAGTGATTTAATTTTTTTTCATATTTTTCTTTCTAATATATTGTCCTTTCAAAAACAACAGTTTCCTGCAGGCCCCAATCTGGCTATGATATGCAGTACTTGATATAACTATGATATACTTCAGCTTTTGGCCCCATCATTTTGCATATCACCATCATCAACCATATCAGTTTCAGTGCTGCTGAAACACTCACATGCATTTGTTTCACAAGCATTGTGGAACAGATCAAAAATGTTGAGAAGCCACTGAATAGCGTGGCCTATGACTCTGAATTGCCTGCCCTTTTTATATCTGCAACATGGACTTTCTTGAAGCTTTTCTTGTTTTGTTTTTCTTCTGCCTCACTCTCCACTATAGTGCAGTATTCTTTTCAGTTTCTCCCTTTGTTCTGCGTATTTAGTGAAAAGTGCTGTAATAATAAAGTGTCTCTTTGTTAAATTCACATTGCTTAAAAATAGTGAAAATACATATTTAAAAAAACACTGGAGAAGGTAATTATCAGTAGATGGAGCACTCTTAACCCAGTCCTTTTATTTATTTTCTATATTTGTAAGGAGTCTTTTTGCTAAGAGGATGAAGGATACGGATGCACTGGAAGAACAGAGAGAGCCTGGCTGGAAGCTGTTTGGTAAAGTTCCACATAAAGAACTTTCAACTAAAGACTCCAGGAAAATACAAAAGGTACGTTCACACACCTGAATTCATACAAGGTCCTGCAAGAGGCCAAAATACAATGTACCTGATTTTTGAGTGCTTTTTCATGTAGTAGGGTTGCACCGAAATTGTGAAAATAAAGTTTCTGTATTCAGTGTATTTGAATAAAGTACCCTTCACTGAGTGTGGCCATACCCATTTGAATGTTTAGGCCACATAAATGTGATTTTGGACAGAGTTGTTATGATATTGTTGTGAATGGGGCTTTGTTTCCAGTGTACAGGCCTGCAGTTTGCTTTAGGTAATTTGAACCCCCTGATTCAGCCTCCCTGTGTCCATCTAGATTTCACCTACATCCAACTCCTGCCTTTATCTCTTGCTTTTGTTCTCTGCAGCTGTAATGGAAGATTGGGGTATTGGGTGTCAGGTTTAGAGCTGCTGGTTTATTTAGGCTCTGTAGCAGAGGCTTATAGGAAAAGATGAGTGCATAAAATTGTGTAGTTCTGTCCTGCATCAGTACTTTTGACTTTAAATATTGCAATATTCTACCTGTTTTTAGTCCCTTAAAACTCTACAACTAAACAAGTAAATGTACTTGTAATAATCGTAGAGTCTTAATGGACTAAAATTTGTAGGATTGTCTGACAGTGTGGTTAGAATGTGCCTTGTTATATTTTATTTTAACCAGTGGAAGCTCATGAGTACTGATGACACACAGGCCACGTAAAGCAGATAATTTATCATCTTTGTACATGACTCAGACATGCACAGCGGAGCACAGAACGCACTGATCACATGAGACTGCAGTGCAGAGCGCCTTGTGCTCCTAATAGCTGGAATCAATTAGTATGGCTGCCTGTAAATCATGGTTCCTCTCTCAGCACTGTGATGATGACGAGTAACATTAACATGCACACACACATATGGACACAGCAGGCACACGGGACAAGGTCTGATCCTCTGCGTCTCGCTGATGTAGGGCCTCCCAGTTGGGTGCGTGTTTGCTAGGACGGAGTAATAGAGAGAAAGAGGGCAAGGAAAAACAGTGTCATGTAACTTAGCAGGAGTGAGACAGCAATAACAGCAGAGGAGCGGGAGCACAGTAGTATCATGCTACTGTTTCTCAGGGTGTGTCCCATATTCCTTGCGGTCTTCCTCAGCTGCTGTGCCTTGCCTTTTGGTCTACAAGGCACTTAAGCTTGTAGTTGTGGAAATACAGCAATGGTGTAGAGTGTAGTGTCTGAAACGCTGGATTCTGAATGTCTCAACAACACTGCAGCGTTCATGGTGAGTTCATATCTTATTCTTTTTCTTCTTGTTTTCTATCTGATAAAAAAGAAACGGTGAGGAGAATGAGAAGGAAGAGGAAAAAAAGAGCATTTGTAGGGAGGAAATGACGTGGAGAGAGAAGTGTACCTGGTGTTTATGCTTGAGCACAATTATATTGTCGTTCTGTTTCTTTGGTTTGCTGTCCCGCTTTCACTCTTAAAACTAGGAGTTAAGGAGTTAATCTTATTTAATGTCCTTTTCTTATACACATTTGGCTCATAGTTGGAATGTAGGTCATTTTGACTAGTTTCATCTCTGAGAGTGCAGTGCAGGGGCAAATTAAATATTTATATTCACTCGTGAGCGATAGTGTGTGCTTTCTGACTGCGTAAATAAAACAACTTATTTCTCTATCTTAGTTTTGTTCAGATATACAGATTAGACAGGTTACTTCAGAATCTGGGAATTTAAAGATGGATGCAGAGTAAGAGCACAGATTACTATTGAGGGTGTATAGTGTATGACTTGAGACTTTGTAAAGAAACTCAAATGCTGTAACAGATGCAAGTGTTCTGATTTCATTTGGGCCTGTCATGACACATTGTGTTTGCAAAGACTGTTACTTTTCACAGTTCCTGCTAGTTTGAGAACTTCTGCTTCTACTTGTGCAGGTTGTGAAAACGGTGTTGTGTGGCAAAAACCCTGGATGTTAAAACCTTGTGAAGCATTAGTTCCACTAAGTCCTTATCCCTAAACCTTGAAATGTATTCTTAAATTATCATTTTCTTGGTTATTAAGCCTCATTGCCATGATCCAAAATCATCTCCGTACAATATTGGAAAATTATATGATTTAACAAAATATTAATTGTAAAGTGTGTGTGTGTGTGTTTTTTTTTTTTTGTTTTTTTTTATTATAGTATCTGTTGTATTGCTTTTCTTTTATGCAGATTTCATTAAAAGTGTATTGTTTGTTGCAGTTGTTTGAATTATATTTTGCTTAGGTGTTAGTTATTTATCATAGGATTATTTATACATTTGCTTTATTATACTTTATTCATATAATGTGTATATATATTATTATACATAATTTTTATTTATTTATTTTTTTTTTTTTTTGAAGGAATATGAAAGGAGTAGTGAACAATCAAGCAGTTCCATATCTCCCAAGAAGAATGTAAGAAGGAACCTGGACTTTGAGCCACTTTCAACCACAGCCCTTATACTGGAGAACCGTCCAGCGTAAGTGTTTTTGTATATCTCCTCCTGTCATGAAGCCTCTCATTCCTGTATTGTCCTAGAACAAAAAAAATCACTTCCATCTTGCATGCAATGTTACACCATGCAGCACAGTAGATACTGCATGCTAATACAACTTAAAGCATAGGGATAATATGGAATAATAAAGGAGTTATAGATGTAAAGTGTTTTAGAATGTTTTCTCACACAGACAGTAATGTATAAGTCTGTTGACAGTTATTGTGTATCTGTGTGTAGGAATCTTCCTGCAAAGCCTGAGGAAGAAGCCCAGAAACACAGACAAGAATATGAGGAGATGGTAGCTCAGGCCAAGAAGAGAGGTGACTTTCTTTTCACGCATTTGTTTGTGTCTGTTCAGTTTTGTGCTCTAGAGGGCACTGTTGCCAAAGCTGAAATTGAATCCTGTTGACTGCCATTCCTCCTCTCTCACTGCATGTGTACGTGTTTCTGTGCAGAGCTGAAAGAGGCCCAGAAACGGAAAAAACAGCTAGAGGACAGGTGTAAACTAGAGGAAAGCATTGGCAATGCTGCTCTCACCTGGAGTCAGGAGATATTACCCAACTGGCAAAGCATGTGAGTCCGCAAACAAAAATCATTGACGCAGTATATCACAAACAAGCATTCTTGACATTCCATTTAATTAAACATAGGGATGCAGCGATTAACCGGTTTCTCGATTAACCGCACTTTAAAACGTCATGGTTAATTAATCGTAAAGGCTCCGCTACACCCAGTTATTTCTGTTGCACAGAACGGAACAGTTCCAACTTGCGCAAAACGAAAACAAAGTTACACTAGCGGATGGTACACCAGCTTAAAATGTCGTTCTTATCAGAGACACTACACACATTAACTATGACAGTGGGACCAAACAGCGAAGCCTTATTTCCACCAGAGAAATGACTGAAGTCGATAGTTTGGGAGCATTTCGGGTACATCAAGAATGACCAGAGTGTCATTTAAATATTGCCGTAAAAACTGCTGCTAAAGAGCAAATACACGGCTTTAAACTATTTTAATGCACGACGTGAAGGCAAGACTGACGCGAAGCTACGGCTTAGCTCAGCATTCTGCCCACTTCAGATCAGACAGATGAAATAGTGCGGTAAGATCACATTTATTTGAATTATCCTAATTAATTGTTAGAGAGGGAGAGGGAGAGGGAGAGGGAGAGGGAGGGGTGTGTGTGTGTGTGTGTGTGTGTGTGTGTGTGTGTGAACCTGCGCGTCTCTCTACAAACATGAGTTTAGTTACTTCAAACAGCGATTTACCCCTTTCCTTTTACTCTGTCCTTCTCTTCACCATTCCAGGTGTTCATCCAAGCGGGTGAGGGATTTATGGTGGCAGGGTCTGCCACCCAGTGTGAGGGGCAAAGTCTGGAGTCTAGCAATAGGCAATGAACTAAACATCACCGATGGTAGGAATGTGTTTATGTATACTTAATCACACACACACCTCACACATACTGGATAAGCACATACAGGAAAATATTACTTTGGACAATTTATTTTTAATTCCAAATGTATGGATAAAAAAGAATGTTAAATAAACAGGAAGGTTTTTTATTTTCTTTTAAATGCGTGTTTTGTGTGTAGAGATACACTACCGTTCAAAAGTTTTAGATCAGTAAGACTTGTAATGTTTTTTTTAAAGAAGTCTCTTATGCTCATCAAGGCTGCATTTATTTGATCAAAAATACTGAAAAAAAACGTGATCTTGCAAAATTTCTGAAGGATCATGTGACACTTTAGACTGGAGCAAAGCTGAATTTCCATCAGCCATTGCGCCAGTCTAAAGTGTCACATGATCCTTCAGAAATCATTCTAATATGTTGATTTATTATTAGAATTATCAAAGTTGTGCTGCCAAATATTTTTTTGGAAACTTTTTTTCAGGATTCTTTGACGGATAAAAAGTTAAAAAGAACAACATTTATTCAAAATATAAATCTTTTCTAACAATATAAGTCTTTGCTCTCACTTCTTATCAATTTATCACATCCTTGCTGAATAAAAGATTTAATTTCTTTCAAAAAAAGAAAGAATAAAAATTTACTGACCCCAAACTTTTGAACAGTAGTGTATATTGTTAGAAAAGATTTCTATTATAAATAAATGTTCTTCTTTTTAACTTTTTATTCATCAAAGAATCCTGAAAAAAAGTATCACAGGTTACAAAAAAATATTAAGCAGCACAACAGTTTCCAGCACTGATAATAAATCAGCATATTAGAATGATTTCTGAAGGATCATGTGACACTTCAGACTGGAGGAATGGCTAATGGAAATTCAGCTTTGCATCACAGAAATAAATTATACTTTAAAGTGTATTAAAATAGAAACCATTATTTTATATTGTAATAACATTTTGCAAGATTACTGTTTTTTTTTTCAGTATTTTTGATCAAATAAATGCAGCCTTGATGAGCATAAGAGACTTCTTTAAAAAAACATTACAAGTCTTACTGATCTAAAGCTTTTGAACGGTAGTGTATATAAATCACTTTATATCATGGTTTTGTTTTGTTCATGGTGTTTCACAAGCAGCAACTTGTGGTTTGATGTGCTTTGATTAGTCTTTAATTTTAAACTTTTCTCCCATATTATTTTTTTATAACAAAAAAACCCCCACAAATAATTTTAACAGTCTTAAACCTTATATCATGAGAACAGCATTTCTAAAGCAAAGCATGAACAATGCATTAATGTCATATGGTAATGGTAATGTAATGACGTTATATGCTGTAATAACCATGCTTTTGTGGTTGTTCACTGTGTGAACTCTGCACTGTTGGGGTTTAAATGTTTTTGCAATAGTGATCTGTTGTAATCATGAGTAGAAAAAAAAAAAAATTTAATAGCAAGAATGGTAAAAATGTTAAATAGCAAATGATTCTTGACGAGACAGTTTTATAAACTGTGTAATTATATTATGGGAATTTAGTTTCACATTATTGAATGAACATTGCCTTTATTTAAACACAATACAGTTACACTTTATATTTAATCAGTCAACAAATGAGTGAAATCCCTGGAGATCAAAAACAGTAGTTTAGCAGATCTCCAAAAGCAAATTTGTTTCATAAAAACAGTTACATGTAATAACATCACTAGGGGGTCTCATTTCAAAGCAAATAGTGATTTTAGAATTACACATGTAAACATAACTTGCAAATAACTTATTTACATGTAAATAACACATTATTATTTGTATGTATGTGTTTTAAACAGAGCTGTATAACATCTGTTTGGCAAGAGCCAAAGAAAAGTGGAATGCCTTTGTAGCCCCAACGGCTGCTGCAGAAACAGAGAGTGAAGGTGATTGTTATGCATTTTTCATTTTCATTTTTCCGAGCACAAGGTACTTTGTTTCTCTTCTCTCACTTTTACTGGAATAACTTTTTTTTTTAATCTTATATAAAACATTATTTATTATGTTATTTTATTCTGTTATTACCCTCTTTTTATTTTCTATCATTTTTCCTCCTTGAACAGCATCTTTCCTTTGTCTTAAACTCCTTTGCTTCAATGCCCTTTTGTAACTAGTTATCACTTATTTTTCAGATGTAGGCTTGTCTCATGCTGATCGAGAGGCCAGTCTAGAACTGATCAAGTTAGACATTTCCAGAACCTTTCCCAATCTCTGTATTTTCCAACAGGTAGGGTGCATTGCTGTTTCTGGTGTTTAATATCATCTGCTGACAACTGTGTCATCATATTTTGGGGTTTATTTTCAGGGAGGCCCATACCATGATGTATTGCACAGCATTCTGGGAGCTTACACTTGCTATCGCCCCGATGTGGGATATGTAAGTCTTGTTTCAAGTTCAAGTTCAAGTTGAGCTTTATTGTCATTCTGATACATGTGTGGACATATAGTGAAACGAAATGTCGTGTCTCGCAGGACCATGGTGCTACATACCAGTCAAACATATATAAACATTGCAAGTATAAGGAAAATAATAGAGCTATACAACAGTTCACCGTCTGACTATACATATACTATAAATGCTATAACTACTATACATAGTTGACTACACAAGTGATCTAATGTTCTAATGGTTTTTTTTTTGTCTAAATGTGCTCAGCACCACTGCACTGTTTACAAGCGAAACCCCTCTTTATACCTCTATGACCCATATTCAATCTTAACCTCAGTTTGCTTGAGTATTGACTCATATGAAGACATATTTACAGAGTAAAACAGAAACTGACAGAGATGTTGTGTCATACAGCTGGTTTGCTGGAGTATGTTGGGTGGTTCTGTTCCAGTTATTACACACGTGATAAGCAGAGCCTTAGAACTTATTCTGTTGCATGTGTGAGAACACCAGAGCAATGTGTGCTGCACAGCCCTCTAACTTCCTGCTTACAAACCACAATATCAATTGTTGGCCAAAGAGCTTTTGCACTTACACCTCCACATAGATGCTGGGTGTAAAGGTCATATTATAAACTGCAAAAATGAAAAGATAAATTGAGAACATATTTTCCCTTATTCTGTCACACTCTTAATGTTACTTAATCAAACACCTCCACTAGTATGATGCAATGGTATGACAATTTAAATTAGAATATCTCTAATATATTTTAGCTGCCTAGTTAAGTAAGTTGGCATAAAGAATCCTTTGGAAAAAGAAAAACTTTAATTTATCATCAAATCCTCATATATATTTATCTTTATGTGTTTGTTGTATGTTGTGTAGGTGCAAGGAATGTCCTTTATAGCAGCAGTGTTGACCCTCAACATGGACACTGCTGATGCCTTCATTGCATTTGCCAATTTGTTGAACAAGCCTTGTCAAATGGCTTTCTACAGAGTGGACCACAGCCTTGTGAGTTCTATGAGCAGTCTTGAAGTCTTTTATGTTGTGCGATCAATAAGCAAATAGTCATTAAACAAGACTCTTCATATGCTCTTATCTTTTTTTTCTTCTTTAGATGTTGACATACTTTGCAGCATTTGAAGTGTTCTTTGAAGAAAATCTACCAAAGCTTTTTGCACATTTTAAAAATAACAACCTGTCCTCTGATATTTATTTAATTGACTGGTAAGTGAGTTACTTTACTCTTCTGTCAGAAATTTGCCCCCGAGTTTTGTGAGGTACAGATTTATTGATCATAGATCTGCTTTTGTCTGTGTAGGATCTTCACCTTGTACAGTAAATCACTCCCACTGGACATTGCATGCCGTGTGTGGGACGTGTTCTGTCGTGACGGCGAGGAATTTCTCTTCCGCACAGCACTGGGTATTCTGCGTCTTTACGAGGACATCCTCACACACATGGACTTCATCCACATCGCTCAGTTCCTGACGCGCCTGCCGGACTACATCTCTGCTGAGGAGATCTTCTCTAGCACAACCACCATCAACATGAACAGCAAAAACAAGAAATGGGGACAAGTGTGCAACTTTTTCTAAACGATCACACATAAATACATTACATGCGTTAAAATGAATACATATGCACTGAATTAAACAGTATGAGATAGATAGATAGATAGATAGATAGATAGATATAGATAGATATAGATATATATCTATATCTATCTATATATACATCTATCTATCTATCTATCTATATATATATATATATATATATATATATATATATATAGAGAGAGAGAGAGAGAGAGAGATATATATAGATAGATATATAGATATATAGGTATAGATATAGATATATATGAGATAGTTAGAGATAGAGAGAGAGAGAGAGATAGATAGATAGATAGATAGATAGATATGAGATAGTTAGAGATATATAGATATATAGAGATAGATATATCTGTGTACAGTACTAATGTTCAAAAGTTTGGGGTTGGTAAGAATGTTTAAAATGTAAACATTTTTCTCATGCTTCCCAAGGCTGCATTTATCCAATCAAAAATACATAATATTGTGAAATAATATTATTACATTTAGCAGCCATTACTCCAGTCTACAGCATCATTTGGTGCTCAAAAAACTTTCTTCTTCTTCTTCTTCTTCTTCTTATTCTTATTCTTATTATTATTATTATTATCATCATCAATGAAAACAGTGACACTTTCTTTCAGGATTCATTGAAGTTCAAAAGAACAGATTTTATTTGAAATGAAATCTTTTTAACATTATACTCTTTATTGTCATTTTTGACTATTTAATGTGTCCTTTCTAAATAAAAGTTGTTGTTTTTTCCCCCTTCCCAAGACAAATTTACTGACCCCAAAGATTTGAACAGAATATACAGTGGATGTGGATGTTGCAGCCTTATGGTAAAAAGCATTTTAGCATAAGGCTGCAACATAAAATGTGAAAAAAATGAGGTGGGCTGAATACTTTCTGAAGTATATTTTGGTTTGAAAAGGATTAAATGTTATAAATAGAAGAACAATACAATACTGTTCAAATTTAAATTGCGTTTTCACTTCACTAGTCTTTTCTTTTGTATCTCTAGGTTCTTCAGGCTTTGCAGAAAGGCCAAGACCGGGGCAGTCCACTACTGAAACGCTAAGGATGCATCCTCACGTCTTCTCTTCCACCTCACAGAGACTAAGAGAGAAACTCGTGTTGACTATGCATGGGTACTCCTGCATACCTCTGGTTTCACATCAGAGAATATCAGTTCCAGTGGCCACTCTATGTGTTCTCCATACAAACTGATGTGTGAGAACACAAACTGACCTCACAGGGCTGGAACAGAAGCAACACATCACATGAATGTACACTCCCGACTCTCAAATAGGTGTGGCAATGTGAGTTTGTGAAGCTCTAAATTATTTCATGTCTCTGTCCTCTCATTACTTTCACCTTCACCCTTTCTTTTCTGCCTCCCTTAAACAAGCATTTCCATTTAAGCGAAATAAAATACTATGTTTTGCTGTGGTATACTGAGGTTATTTTTATGTGGTGTTTTTCTCATGTGGTGTTTTTACCATTGTTTCTAAGACTTATTACACACTTTTTAATGTTAGTTTCTTTTCAAGAACTATTATTTATTCTACCTCTTACTCCCTGTCTATAATCTGTGTTTCTGTTCTCTGTCACACAAATGTCTTTGAGTGGATGCTGAAAGATATTGCTGTGTTCATGGTATCGTTACTGGATTCTCTCTCTCTCACTTTTGACTTTTTTTTTCCTTTTTTTTTTATAGAAAGTGTTGTGCCAGTCTAAAACCAAACATGCTGGAATACTAGCGTTTCTGAAGTTACAAAGTTTGGTTTCAGTTCATGCCTACAGAACAGGACTTTAGCATAATAAATGTGGCTTTAACATTGTGGTGCAGCTTGGATCTCACGGTGGTTGAAGTGTTGAAAAGAAGGTAGATGAAAGATTGAGTATAAGTTCATAGATGATGGTGGTTTTCTGTCATACGGCTTCTGTCATTATACTTGACCTCTCATATTGTCTTCTTTAATAACAGAGAAACTAGCCTCTCTAGATTTTGCAGTAAATTATTCTTGACATTCAACACTTCATCAAATTGAGATTAAAATCAGATAAAATTGAAATTTATGAAATACCATGTTATAATACTTAAGTCTTTACTTGTTTCATGTAAATAACATGCACTAAACTGGCCTAATTTATGGGACCATAATATGTAACAGCAATAACAGCATTTTTCACTTTTTTTAAGTTTAGAGAAGTGAATGTCACTTTGGTGAATGTTTTTCACTGAGAATTATTGACAGTATCACGTTAAACATTCAGATGCTTATTTATTATATCGATTAGAATTCATGGTTATTATTTTTATGAAGAAAAAAGACCTAAATTTCATGTCCTCAAAAGAGTGTGTGTATACTGTATGTACACAGTAATATGTAAACAAGCTATGAAGGCACAAGAATATTGAATGGCATTTGATATCTTGCACACTCTAATGTAAGTTTTTGTTCAGATATTATCAAGATATGTGGTGAGATTTCACTGCTGTGTGATCACTGTGATCGAAGGAAAACCTCCCACCTTTTTTGTGGTCTAAACCACACTACTGCAATAAGCTGCTTTGCACATTTTTTTTTTTCTTTTTTTTTTTTTTTTTTTCTTTTTCATAGATTTTCACTGTCATCTTTACTCTGCTCTCTGCTATTTCATGTTTTGTTTCTTGTTTGTTACCATATAGGAACCCCAGGAACTTGTTTTGTGTTAATGTTTGCTGTTTTCATCATAATCCGATTATTCATTGCCCTGAATTTTAAAATATTTATGTCTGGGGGACACACACCAGGAGCTTTAAGTTAATAGCTTTTTATTTTTGCCTTGAGTCCAAAGTTTTGAAATAACTTATACACAGAAAAATTAACTTATAACTCGGAAAAAGAACTTAAAGGGATAGTTCACACCAAAATGAAAATTCTGTCATTAATTGCTCACCCTAATGTCGTTCTAAACCCGTAAGACCTTCGTTCATCTTCAGAACACAAGTTAAGATATTTTTGATGAAATCTGAGAGCTGACCCTGCATAGACAGCAATGCAACTGAAATGTTCTCAGACCCAGAAACGTCGTAAGGACATCGGTAAAACAGTCCATGTGACATCAGTGACATCAACCGCAATTTTACGAAACTACGAGAATACTTTTTGTGCGCAAAGAAAACAAAATAACGACTTTATTCAACAATTGTTCTCCTGCAAGTTACCGTCTTCAGCCATTTTGGAGAGTATCACGACGCAATCACGAGCTTTCTTCTGAATGTAAAGAAGATGAACGAAGGTCTTACGAGTTTGGAACAACATTAGAGTGAGTAATTAATGACAGAATTTTCATTTTGGGGTGAACTATCCCTTTAAAAGACTTCATATGTGTCCAGTGCATTCAGCTGTTTGAGTTCATGTAAAATAAAAAGAGTGTATTAATAATTGTATTGTATTAATACAATATTAATTGTAATGACAGAGATGACGTGTGTGTGTGTGTGTGTGTGTGTGTGTGTGTGTGTGTGTGTAAACAACTTCATGTTATGTTGTGAGTACTTGAGTGTGCGCATCATCATAAACCATTCATGCTGTTCAAAAGAGCATAGGCCATCCAGGAACACAGGAGATGTTGATAATGAAGTACAGTTATGTATTGTGCAATGTATTTGTTATATGAGTGTTTTATGTGGGAATTGACAGAATCAGGTGGTAAGATGCAGGCAGTAGGATGTTCAATGCATCTATGCCCACATATGAATAACTGGCCAGTCCAAACTATTTAATGTTAGGGTTATCTGTATCAACACTGTATGAACATTCAAATGTGCAGACTGTGTGCATGCAATCCCACACTTGAAGCTTTCAGATGTTATTTGAGTATGCACTCTTGCAGCTCACACGACATGCTTTGACCAATATCTGTTCTTTGTCTTTTCGTCCAAAAATGCTGCCTTTGCTTTTGTTGTCAATACAGATGATATAGAAATAAATAAAGTTGTATATATTCATGGTCTTATTGCCTGATCGCTTCACTAGTGTTCACATTGAGAAAAATGGCACTGTAGACTAAGATGGTGAGTCATACATGAGGTGCAGTTTTGCTACATGAAATAACCACAAAACTGTTTCCTGTAAGACTTATGAGCACTTTTTTTTCAGTTTTGATCACAGTGGAACATTTCTCACCTATAACCTGGCCCCTTACCCAAACCACATTTGCCCCCTCCCCTTCTACCTTTAAAACCCATGGTAAAGTTTGTAGGACATTATCCAGTTGATATCAGTGTTATCTCGAGAAGAAGAGCAATCTGCAGCTATGCGTCAGTATTGTCTTTGCCTTTTTATTGGTCTTCTGGCAGTTACATTCCTCCAGTCTGGTGTAATGGCCAACAGTAAGTCACCCTAAAGCTTCATTATTTATTTGTTGAGTAGTGGGAATTGACATATATCTGAAAAAAAAAAAAAAAATCAGTGTTGTAATTATTTATGTGTAGTAATGCTCGGTGAATTAGTGATCTAATTATTTTTCTTACAATAAGCAATTTGTTATCTGTTATCATTTATGTGTTTGATGTTAAAATAATAATAAATCAGTTTGTTTCATAAATAAATTACATTTTTCAACACAGATGGCAGTTTACCATCCGAATGCTGTTTTAATTTTTATGGGAGAAAAATCCCCATTGGTAGAATTGATTCCTACATAGTCACAAGAGTGGAATGCGTCAAAGCTGGAGTCATGTGAGTTTTAATTTGTCATCATAATAATTTGTCAAGACTGTGTTTGTAAGATTTCTGTGGCGTAACTGTGATCTTTTCCTTCTAACAGCTTTGTGACAAAGAAGAGTAACCGTATCTGTGTGGATCCTCAGCTGGGCTGGGTGAAGAATGCCATGAAAACAGTCGATGATCGTGATCTTTGGTGATGCTGCTGTGGCGATGATCAACATGCTCAAAGGAATGGTTTTGTTTGTTTCTTAAGTGAAGTATTAGCTCAGTAACCATCCTTCTTTAATGCTCTCTCATTCTTTACATTATTATCATGCGAGTCATTATATCAAGTAAATGCATGAGTTTAGTATTTCTTTAACATTCTGCTTTAAATGCTAAAATAATGGTTTTACCTTTAACTGTAGTGTTAAATTTACTGCAAAATAACACATGTAAACAGACAACAATCACCCTGTTCTTACCAGAATTACAGGGACGATTTATGATCATCTTTTTTATGTAGGCTGAAGAAATGTGCTTTTATTAAATTCTGTATAACAGCAGTTGTCTTATGTTGTTCTTAATTTGAATAAAACAGAACACAAAAGCCGTTATGATGAATTTTGTTGTAAAATCACATCTGCATACCTCAGTTTTACTGTTCATCAGCAACAATGGCATAGCAGAGCTTATTCAAAACAAGACAAAATAAATCAAAACTGACTGATACGAAAAAAGGCAATATAAATGGTGACAGAACCAAATTAACTTGAGGTTCTGTTAAGGCAACTCTTTAAAGCACAGTTGAATATTTAATAATTTTTTTAATATTTATGTATAATAAATATTCATACTAAATATATTGATTTTAACATTGAATAATAATATTAATATTTAATAATAAAGTTTCATATTTATTGCATATTTAATAATATAGGGGAAAAACTGTTGTTGTCAAAGTCATTTATTGTCATTTATTGTATTGTATTGTGTAAGTATGCATATGTTCATTGACCTTTTCTGTATTCATAGAATGTATTCATTTCCTGTTTTGCACTCAAGAACAAATAATTCAACAAGGTCCTTTAAACTAGTGAGGATAGTATTCAGTACAGCAGATGCAACACAGCACAGACAATAAGTGTAGCGTGTGACTTAAGAATATAAAGTATACTGTAAAAATGCTGCAGTGCTGATGAACACGGGACTGGAGTTCCAGTATTTAGGAGTGCAAAATGAATGTATTGTTGCTCATTTTGTTGCCTGAAATCTTTTCATCAAAAAATCAAATACCCAATTACACACAGATTTCCATAAGCCAACTTGGTCTAAACTGGTAATACTAATAAGATGCATAAGATAAAACCGATACAGCTTAAAAAAAAAAATAAATAAATAAAATATGTTCCTTCCACGTACGACCTGTCAAGATCATGAGGTGTCGTTTTTATGAGAGATCACCTATTAGGATGGATCTACTATCCGTTTTTTTAGAGCTAGCTGACCTTAAATTGCACCATATGTGCAGTTGCTGCATAGACTCTCAGCATTGAACTTTTTCCACATGAAGTATAAATAAATGACTTCTGAAAGTAAGATCATTCAAATAACTAATGATTATTAAAGCATGAAAGGGCCTCAAATAAGACAAACTAGACAAGCTTATGAATATGAGCACTGTTAACATCATATTGCATATTTTTAAAAGATCAGCATGACAAAATGTTGTCTAATGCAGAATGTGTTGGTGGTGTTATCTTTTAATAGCACTAGTTTCTCACCTGCATACAAACGTATCACTAGATTATAACACCTCAGAGCTGTCGGTGGAGCACAAGAATTTGTGGTCGGCCGCTTATGCCCATGATGACCCTGTACCCCCGTCAGCTGCATTTCCTGTGGGAGGCCATATCCTGCTCATTGTTTTTAAAATAGATTGTGTCTAATTAGCAAAACCAACATCAACTATAATGTTAAATGGAAAACGCCTTTCTAGTAGTGGAAGCAGTCAGTAGTTAGTCTTGTAAAAAATGTTTAAAAGTTCCACCATGACCTTCCAGCAACAGCTTGGAAAAGACTGTACAGCTGAAGCATGTTTTTCCACTCTGACAGTGCAAAAGTTACGTGCTTAAACCAAACATTAGTTGTTTGGTTAAACCCTCTATAATTCAAATAGGCTCACAATGTCAAATATCGCCATCTGCTGGCACTGTGATAAACATAAGAAAATAACTGTGATACAAAGCTTTAGATACTATTTGAAATAACAAATTCGGTGTATTATTTCTCAGTATTTCTTAATTTCCTTCATTTGAAACCAAATACCTTTTCTATAAAGCTTCACAAACGGTACATACTTTCTCAAGTTACATTCAAATTTAATAAGTAATTCATTGCAGGAATAAAGCACATGTACGTTAAACAGACGAACTGATGCAATCTTTCAACGCATTTTAAGACAGCTTGTGATCATAATGGCTGCAATATAAGAAAATAATGGCACTGTAAGTAAAGTACTGTACTATACAATGTAAGATTATAGTATAGTAAGATTACGATGAAAATTATACACGAGGCGCAGCTTTACTAAATGAAATAATAGAGTATATTAAGTTTAAAACCTTAATCGTATCACCTGAACCATGAAATAATTCACATTTAGAACACTTCTGCTTCTCATCCGAATTTCTGTCCAGTCAAACGCTCTCTACAATCTGAAGTGTCCCGCCCTCTTAATTATGAAACGCTAAAGCTGCCTGAAATCACTAGTTCACTCATTTATTATTTCCTAAGTGGCACATAATGCACAATATAGCAAGTACTGCGATAGTGAACAATTCAGACAATGTAAATATGTTTTCCATTGAGTCAGTGTCACTTGAACCACTGAAGCACACAGTGACACTAGATATCACACAGAGGGCATATCATATGGGTGAAATCATATAAACGAAATGCTATTGGCTATTTTTGGTTTTTGGCTCTTCAATATGTCCTGCCCTGACTTCATGTTTCAATACGTCAGAAAACAGAAAAAATTGCGTTCATCAAGCCAATTCATGGCTACTTTAAAGTCCATGGTAAAGTTTGTAGGACATTATTCAGTTGATATCAGCTTTATCTCGAGAAGAAGAATATGCAGCTATGCGTCAGTATTGTCTTTTTATTGGTCTTCTGGTGATCACATTCCTCCATTCTGCCTGTAATAATAAATAGATATATATAAATAAATAAATAGATAATAGCCTATGAATAAATATATAGAAACAAACCTTTCTCAGTGTTTCCTTAGGCTATTTTATTTCTAAGTAGTGATCAATATCAAACATAATTAGTTTCAAATGGACAATTTGGCAAACTTTTAGAGTCAAAATGTTACAACAATCTATGATAAATAATTGAATTACATTATCTTAATATGCAGAATCTGCAACTATTGACTTTGTCTTTTTATTGGACTTCTAGCAGACATATTCCTCCCGTCTTATGTAACGGGCAACAGTAAGTCACCCTAAAGCTTTATTGTTTATTTAGTGAATTGTATGAATTTTGAAGAGTGCCATGAAAGCAATCGATGATCATGATCTTTGGTGATGCAGCTGAAATGACAGAGTGTTTTAACTTGTTTCATAACTGAAGAATTAGCTCAGTAATCTTCTTGTGATGATCTATTCTTTTTCATTATTGTGGTATTATGACAAATGTCTGCATGTTTTCTGAGTCTGATATATCTTGAATCTTCTGCATAAATGTCAAAATACTTTTTTTTATCTGTAGTGTTACTTTTACTGTAGTATACTGCATGTAAACAAACAGCAGTCACCTTGATTTTACTGATAGCGACATGATTGTTAGACAGCACCTTAATCGGTAACTTCAAGCATTATTAGCGCCATATATGGTATTTTACCACATTATATGAATTATTTTAATCATAATTTCATTACTGATTTAAGAAACTCTTAAATTGTTCCTGTTCTACTTTGTAAAAATTGTCTTATATTATGCACTTAATTCCAATAAAGTTCAACAAAGCACAAACTGACAAATTAATATCCTTATGAATATTTTTGTAAAATTATTGTTGTACATCAACAGCATAGAGTTAATCAAGACTAGTTTAATCAAATGGCCAATCAAAATCTAAAGTAAACAATTTTTTTTCTGTCTTCAGAAAAAAATTGTGACAGTCTCAAAATAATTTTTAGGTGCTATTAATGCACCTCTTTAAAGAATTTCAATTTATATGTAAAAATATATAAACATATGAAAAATATTGTTGTTGTCAATGTCTAAATATTATTAGCAAATTAAAATAAAGATTTCAGCAGCATCCTTTAAAGTAGTTATAGTCTAGCAAAATTACAGAAATCCTGTGTGTAAATTAAAGCACTGTGACAATCAAGAAATCGACAAAAGAAAATAAGATAAAAAGTTTGAATACTATTAAAAATGACAAATTCAAAGTATTATTTCTCACCAAATATTTCACTTTTGTAAAAACTTTTCATGCTTTGCTTAGGATATGCTTTGTCAAGTTACACTCTAGACATTTAACAAATTACTGAAGGTAAGCATGTGCGCCTGTGTTGTCACTGGCCCTCTGGTTTGCTTTGCTCGATCTTCTGCTTGACTCCAGCACACTTCAGCATGAGCTCAGCGTGACGTCTCTTCAACATCTCTAGTCTCTGCTGCAGGCATTCAGAGGTGTCTACCTTCTCCTCAAAGTCCTGCAGCAGTGTGGTGTTTCCCAGCAGGCCACAGCGCTGCTGCAGCTTAAGGTTGTCTGCACGTAGTCCATCACGAGCCTGTCGGGTATGTGTCAGCACTTCACGTTTAACAGCCACCAACGCGTCTGTCTTCGCCAGTTGAGTGTGTTTGACCTTATTCTCCTTCTGCATGAAATGCAGCTTCTCTTTCACATGGGAAATGCCCTGAGGTTGTAGGACAAAAAAATGTTACAATTTTTTTTGAAACAATATAGGCTGCTACATATAATGCATTTTATGGATAATAGCGAACTTATATTATAGATTTCCATGCGCAACAACATTTCAAAAAATTATTGTGTCCATATATATAACATTTAACATATAACATTTACATGCTCCTAATGACCACAAATATGAATTTCACTCCTAAAATGCGGTGAAAAAAATATAAATTAATTACTTAAAAAAAAAAAAAACAACAACTTAAATTTTTTCAGATGTTTCGGTGATGTTTTCAGGAATCTCATTTACCTGCACAGAGCAAGCAACCTTCTTTTTCAGCCTAAGTAGCTCCTCGCTGCGCTCCTTCAGCTTGTCTTTAAATGTCTGGTTCTCTGTTTTGAGCTGCTCAAAGTCCATCAGCAGCAAGCCATCAGCAAGCTCACGTTTAGATTTAAGTTCCGTCTCAAGCTGACATATTTTGTTCTTGAGCTTGATATTGTTGAGACGTACAGATGCCAGCTTGTCTTCCTGCTTCAGTTCGTCTGCCTGCAGCTGCTCCACCTTTGCCAGAGCTGCCTGTTTGCCCACCTTACCAGTCAGTGCTGTCATGGCAGCTTCATATTTCAGTGCAGCTAAGGATCTCAGCTCGTGCTCCACCTGCTTCAGTTTCTCTAAGCTCTGCTGGCGGAGCTCCTCAGTCTGCTGTTGGTGGAGCTCTGAGAAACGGTGGTGCTGCACTTTCAGCTCCTTCATGAGATCCAGGTACTTTTGGTACTGCTCCTGGTCTGAGATATCTCCATCCAGTCTGGGATGTTTATCACCTGCCTTCTTACTGAGGTATTCTGCTATTTTGGTCTGCAGCTGACCATTTAGCTTGCTGAGTGTTTCACTCTCAGCCTGTAGCTCAGGTAGCAGGGCCATATATTCCGTAATGCTGATGTTGAGGCCAATCTCCTCTTCTTCTGCAGTTACTGATGATTCATTAGGAGGGCTGTTCCTCTCACTCTCTGGATCAGGGGCTGGATGTCTTTCCTCCTCCTCTTCATCCTCAGTGTCCTCACGTGATAGAAGATCGTCAATGAAATGTCCTATTTCAGGACCCTCAGTCTCCTCCAAGGTCTCATTTATAAGAGTTTCTATTCCATCCTCCTCTTCTGTTATCATATGTTGCCCAAACTCGGTTTCAGCTACCTGTGGTTCACTGGTCTCAGCAATAGACATGTCTTCTGTCAAGACGCCCATTGAGAGCTGTGAACCCTGCTTGACTACATCATCCTCAACACCTTCTGAGATATTAGGAGGTTCAGTTTCTTCAGTTTCTTCCTCCCTAACCTGGGCACTTGCTGCCTCTGTTGGATCCTCAAATGTTTCAGTGTTTTCCACAAGTGCGTTATTTTCTGAAACAGGAATTTCTTCATGTTTTAGCTCTAGTGACCCTTCTTCCATTTTATGTCTGAATTTACAAAAGATTCTTTAAAAATATATTTTGTATTAAGATAATTACATGTAATTTCTCTGTATAGCTCATGAAACACGCTCGCCTAAACTATTTTGTGTCTGTATGAGAGTGCGTGCTTGTTGCCATGGGCACCCAGAGCTAGAGCCAATCGCAGGCGTTCGCTGTGTCCTTATTAATATTAACGAGACGCAGCGGCTTGACCGGAGATACTACACTGCGCATGCTCTGCCCCGCGCCACTGCTGCTTCCAACAACAAGCAGTAGTAAGCAATATGGCCGACCTAGGGAAGAAGTACTGCGTGAACTGCCTGGCAGATGTTACGAATTTGCGGATTCGCTGTGCCGAATGCCAGGATATTGAACTTTGTCCGGAGTGCTTCTCCGCGGGTGCCGAAATCGGCAACCACAGACGATGGCATGGCTATCAGCAAGTTGACGGCGGGCGCTTCTCGCTCTGGGGTCCCGAGGCAGAGGGAGGATGGACTAGCAGGGAAGAGCAGTCGCTGCTCGATGCCATCGAGCAATATGGATTTGGTAACTGGGTACGATTCTCAAATAAGTCCATATTGATGCGGCTTTAATAAACTTCCTTTGCATTGCCAAATGTGCACCTCAATACAAAATGGTCACGTTTAGTCTGCAACAAATGATGCATTGCTTACTGAAGAAACTTAGAAAAAATAGTTTTTAAAAGAACCAAGCAGATCCCCTAGGTCTGCGATGCATATTGTTTTAAAGGATTATTTAACCCAATTAAATGAATATCAGAAATACATTTTACAACCCATTTACAGTTTTGGTTATTCATAACAACTGCAATATAGAGTTTCCATAGAGAGAACAAGCTGTTATATGCACTATTACTGAAAGCAGGTGTTTTTGTTATTTATTAATAGCTTTATTTTCATAAATATGATGTATGTTAGAAATAACAATAATGCTTTTGTAACTTTGGTATAATTATGACCTGTATGTGAAAGGCTTAGTTCACCCCAAAAATGAAAGTTTTGTCATCATGAACTCACCCTCATGTCGTTCCAAACCCATAAGCCTTTCATTATCTTTGAAACACAAATTGAAGATATTTTTAATGAAACCTGATGAGATTTCTGTCCTCAAATTGAAAGTCACCAAAACTTTTATGCTTCAAATTGTTCATAAAAACATTGTAAACATTATGCATATGAATCAAGCAGTTTAATCCATGTCTTCTAAAGAGACACAGTTGCCGTCTTCATTTCTGTTTTGAAGATGAATAGCTTATAGGTTTGCAACAACATGAGAGTGAGTAAATGACAGAAATTAATTTTTGAATGAACTAACGCTGTATCTTTGTTTATTTCTGTGTGTTAGGAGGATATGGCAGCCCATGTGGGTGCATCACGCACCCCTCAGGAGGTCATGGACCATTATGTGAGCATGTA
>JAFVLL020013825.1:0-62782 GCA_021397915.2 Tor tambroides | reverse complement strand
ATGATGTATATTTTGTACAGGCAAGAAGATGAAGCCAGAATATAAACGCAATGTGCAAAGTTTCACATTAAATGGCTTCCCATAGAAAACCATTAAAAGGAAAACACTGAACCGTTAACCGGATTGCGTTCATATTCCGGCCTCATCTGCTTGCCTATGTAAACTATGCATCGATAATATGGCGAATACTGAATTTGATCTTTTAATATTACTGTTTTAAATATATTACGGCACTTTAAGTGTTTCTACAACGTTTTGTCGCAATGTTTATGATTGAAATATTTCTGCGGGTGCTTAATATGGATTGCAAGTGGCCAAAACTTGCATTTTGTTTAGAAATACCTTCGTTTTATTCTTTTGAGAGGTGATCTAAATATTTGCGGCTGGGAAACAGGTGAAAAATTGACACGCTTGTGCAGCAGTTCTATAGATGTTTTGCCCTCCAAGTCTTCGAGCCGGTCATGTGACTGAAAACTATCAATAGAGGCTACATTTGGCACACCATTAAACGAAAAATACCTCAAAGACGTCCACGAACTCTTCAGCAGCCGGAAACCTATATCGTATATAAACCTATATCAGAAACCTAAACCAGACGTCTTCAAACTGTTTTGAAAAGAAGAGGAGATGCTACACCATGGTAAACATGCCCCCGTCCCAACTATTTTGAGACCTGTAGCAGGCATCAAATTTGAAATGAGCTCATTTTGTGCATAAAATTGTAAAATTTCTCAGATAACATAACAAATGTTTAAACTATGTTCTATTGTGAATACAATATTGGCTCATGTGATTTGAAATTCTTTTAGTTTTCATTTTATTCAAATTTAAAAAATGTCCCAACATTTCCGGAATTTGGGTTGTATATCTCTTCCTGTCCTGAAACCTCTCATTCCTGTTTTGTCCTAGAACAAAAAAATCAATTCCATCTTGCATGCAATGTATACCATGCAGCACAGTAGATAATGAATAAATTAGAGTTATAGATGTAAAGTGTTTTAGAATGTTTTCTCTCACAGACAGTAATGTATACATCTGTTGACTGTCATTATGTATCTGTGTGTAGGAATCTTCCCGCAAAGCCTGAGGAAGAAGCCCAGAAACACAGACAAGAATATGAAGAGATGGTAGCTCAGGCCAAGAAGAGAGGTGACTCTTTTCACACATTTGTTTGTGCCTGTGTGTCCAGTTTTGTGCTCTAGAGGGCGTTGTTGCAAAAGCTAAAATTGAATCTTGTTGAAACATTTCCATTTGACTGCTGTTCCTCCTCTCTCACTGCATGTGTGCGTGTTTCTGTGCAGAGCTGAAAGAGGCCCAGAAACGGAAAAAACAACTAGAGGACAGGTGTAAACTAGAGGAAAGCATTGGCAATGCTGCTCTCACCTGGAGTCAGGAGATATTACCCAACTGGCAAAGCATGTGAGTCTGCACTCAACAATCATTGACGCAATATATCACACAATCAAATATTCTTGACATTCCATATAATTAAATAACAGACAATAGATCAAAGAAGAGCCAAAAACATTCTAAAGAGAGTAATATTTGGCAAGAGATGTGCTGACCAACTAGTGAGAGACATGGACTAGAATTTGTGCTGACATGTTGAGCTTAGGTGCTCATGTGAGCAATGTGTGTTTGAATCATATACAGCTCTTATCCTTATTATGTCCAGTGATCTCTCTGCTATCCCTGTGAATAAAACATAAAAGTGTCTGAAAGTCCAAAAATGAAATAAACAATGTAATGTCATTAAAAATATGCTTAGAGAAAAAAATATATAAACGCAAATATATAAAAACGACTTGATTCACTCTGTCCTACGCTTCACCATTCCAGGTGTTCATCCAAGCGGGTGAGGGATTTATGGTGGCAGGGTCTGCCACCCAGTGTGAGGGGCAAAGTCTGGAGTCTAGCGATAGGCAATGAACTAAACATCACAGATGGTATGAATGTGTTTTATGTGTGCTTTATCTCACACACCTCGCACATACAGGAAAAGATTACTTTGGACATAATTTATTTTTAATTCCAAGTGTATGGATAAAGAATGTTAAATATGAAGTTTTTTCTTTTCTTTTAAATGTGTATTTTGTGTGTAATTATATAAATCACTTTGTATTGTGGTTTTGTTTTGTTCATGGTGTTTCACAAGCAGCGTCCTGTGGTTTGATGTGGTTTGATTAGTCTTTAAGTTTAAACTTTTCTCCCTTATTATTTTTTTATTAACAAAAACCCACAAATAATTTACACTGTAAATTTGCAGCTGTAAACAATTTTGAATCTGCATTAATGTCATGGTTTAATGGGAATGATATTATACACATGGTTTAATAGTAATGGTAATGAGGTATATGCAGTAATAACCATGCTTTTGTGGTTGTTTACTGTGAGAACTCTGCACTGAAAACTGTTGTGGTTTAAATGTTTTTGCAATAGTGATCTGTTGTAATCATGAGTAGAAAAGTAAAGAAAGTTTAATTGCACGATGGTGAAAATGTTGAATAGCAAATGATTATGAAGACTATGATTGATTGTGGGAATTTAGTTTTACATTATTGTTTAAACGTCGCCTTTATTTAAACACAGTGCAGTCACACTTAAACTTATGAAATTTGAAAAACAGCTACATGTAATTACCAAACTGTATCACTAGGGGGTCTCATTACAAAGCCAATAGTGATTTTAGATTTACATTTGTAGTTCCACAAAGCCGTTTGCACCGCGCTCTTCCATCACTTGATCTTTTATTTTGGTGCGTCAATCTATTAAATTACTTAGTATATGAAACCATGATCCGCACTCACAAAAACAGTCTTCTCACAAAAACAGTCTTCTGCATTTTATTATACATTCATCACCAATAGGGAAAAACCACAAACATTTCGGCTCAAGGCCTTCTTCAGTGTGTTAAACCCAGTGTCCTCTGTTTTTGTGAGTGCGGATCATAGTTTCATATCCTAAGATTTACATATGTAAACATAAATAACTTATTTACATGTACATAACACATTATTATTTGTGTGTGTATGTGTTTTAAACAGAGCTGTATGATATCTGTTTGGCAAGAGCCAAAGAAAAGTGGAATGCCTTTGTAGCCCCAACGGCTGGTGCAGAAACAGAGAGCGAAGGTGATTTGTTATGCATTTTTCCAAAAACATGGTACATGGTTTCTCTCCTCTCTCTTGCTGGAATAACTTCTTCAATATCATATAAAACATGATTTGTTATCCTCTTTTTATTTTCCTTTATTTCTCCCCCTTTATCAGCAGCTTTCCTTGCTGTTAAACTCCTTTGATTTAATGCAGTTTTGTATCTAATTATTGCTCATTTTTCACATGCAGGCTTGTCTCATGCTGATCGAGAGGCTAGTCTAGAACTGATCAAGTTAGACATTTCCAGAACTTTTCCCAATCTCTGTATTTTCCAACAGGTAGGGTGCATTGTTGTTTCTGGAGTTTTATATCACCTGCTGACAATTGTGTCATCATATTTTGGGGTTTTATTTTCAGGGAGGCCCATACCATGATGTATTGCACAGCATTCTGGGAGCTTACACTTGCTATCGTCCTGATGTGGGATATGTAAGTCTTGTTTACTCAAGCGATGTCTATTGTTTTTTTTTTTGTCTAAATGTGCTCTGCACCACTGCACTGTTTACAAGCGAAACCCCTCTTTATCCCTCTATGACCCATATTTCATCTTAACTTCAGTTTTCTTGAGTGTTGACTCACACAAAGAGATGTTTACAGAGTAAAACAGAAACTGACAGAGATGCTGTGTCGTACAGCTGGTTTGCTGGAGTATGATGAGCGGTTCTGTTCCAGTTATTACACATGTGATAAGCAGAGCCTTAGAACTTATTCTGTTGCACATGTGAGAAAGCCAGAGCAGTGTGTGCTGCACAACCCTCTTACATCCTGCTCTCAAACCACAATATCAATTGTTGGCCAAAGAGCTCTTGCACTTACACCTCCACATAGATGCTGGGTGGAAAGGTCATATTATAAACTGCAAAAATGTTAAGATAAATTGAGAACATATTTTCTGTTATTCTGTCACACTCTTAATGTTACTTAATCAAACACGTCCACTGGTATGATGCAACAATTTAAATTAGAATATCTAATATATTTTAGCTGCCTAGTTTAGTAAGTTTGCATGAACTTTAAGTGAAAGAACATTTAATTCAATGTTTATATTGATTGATTTTTTTTTTTAAACTACGTCTCTTATGCACACCATGGCTGCATTTATTTGATCAAATAGTGTACTTGTTGAACATGACAGTTATTAAGGCAGTGTGCTTATGCTGCATCTGTGCTTGTTATCAGTTTGAAGTGTGAATACAGAAAGGAAGCACTGATCTGACGTTTAGGGGGTAAAGCATGTTGTTTTAGGGATAGGAACAGATGCTATTTTGTAAACATCCCTCGTTGCAGTTCAAGCTTAGCGTTAAAGATAAATCCTCATATTTTTAATCTGTATTATGTGTTTGTTGTGTAGGTGCAGGGAATGTCCTTTATAGCAGCAGTGTTGATTCTCAACATGGACACTGCTGATGCCTTCATTGCATTTGCCAATTTGTTGAACAAGCCTTGTCAAATGGCTTTCTACAGAGTGGACCACAGCCTTGTAAGTTATGAGCAGTCTTGAAGTCTTTTAAGTTGTGTGATCAATAAGAAAATAGTCATTAGTAAGACTCTTCATATGCTCTTATCTTTTTTTCTTTTTAGATGTTGACATATTTTGCAGCATTTGAAGTGTTCTTTGAAGAAAATCTACCAAAGCTTTTTGCACATTTTAAAAATAACAACCTGTCCTCTGATATTTATTTAATTGACTGGTAAGTGAGTAACTTTGTTTCTTCTGTCAGAAATTTCCCCTGAGTTTTGAGGTACAGATGTATTGATCATAGATCTGCTTTGGTCTGTGTAGGATCTTCACCTTGTACAGTAAATCACTCCCATTGGACATTGCATGCCGTGTGTGGGACGTGTTCTGTCGTGATGGTGAGGAATTTCTGTTCCGCATAGCACTGGGGATTCTGCGTCTTTACGAAGACATCCTCACACACATGGACTTCATCCACATCGCTCAGTTCCTGACGCGTCTGCCGGAATACATCTCTGCTGAGGAGATCTTCTCCAGCATAACCACCATCAACATGAACAGCAAGAACAAGAAATGGCCACAAGTGCGCATCTTTTTATAAATAATCACACATAAACACATTACATGTGTTTAAATTAGTGTTGTCAAACAATTAATTGTGATTAATCTCATCCAAAAAAAAAATTTTGTTTACAAAATATGTGTGTACTGTGTATATTTATGTATGTATGTATATATATATATATATATATATAAGTACACACAAATGCATGTATATATTTAAGAATAATATGTTAACTTTATACATTTAAAATATTTATGTATAATATCAATTATATGAATATAAATATACATGGAAATACGTGGAAATATTTTCAAAATATATACTGTATGTGTGTGTATTTATATATACATAATAAATATACACAGTATACACGCATATATTATGTAAACAAAAACTTATTTTGGATGCGATTAATCGCAATTAATTGACAGCACTAATTAAAATTAAGATGGACGACATGTCTCCACTTCCTTCCACTATAGAAAAGTGAAGCGAATGCATCTCAGTATGGCTGCTGCCATCTTGAATAAATGACGTCATTTGGAGCCAGAGTCTGCGCAGTAGAGTCGTGAGGTGGAGCAGCGGTATCAAACTCCCGCAGACCCAATCCACCATAACGACGCGCCCCGTTTTTATAGCATCAAATTACTAGCTAAAATCAAACTTATCACCAAAACGAACAATTGAACATATATCAGCGTGATAACAACTACCTTAAAAGACCAAAACCATATTTCGGAAAATTGTATTGGAAGTGTAATTTATTTTTTTATTTTGACTCAAGCCCCATTCGTTTACATGGAAAGGGTAGGATTTATGACCTGTACTGCAGCCAATACTGCAGAAATATGGTTTTGGTCACTTAAGGTAGTTATCACGCTGATATATGTTCAATTGTTCGTTTTTGTGATAAGTTTGATTTTAGCTAATAATTTGATACTACAAAAACGGGGCGTGTCGTTATGGTGGATTGGGTCTGCGGGAGTTTGATACCGCAGCTCCACCTCACGACTCTACTGCGCAGACTCTGGCTCCAAATGATGTCATTTACTCAAGATGGCAACGGCCATACTGAGATCCTTTGGCTTCACTTTTCTATAGTGGAAGGAAGTGTAGATGCGTCGTCCATCATTTTTTACAGTCTATGATATATATATATATATGTATGTATGTATGTATGTATGTATGTGTGTATATATAACGTTCAAAATTTTTTGGTTGCTAAGAATTTTTAAAATGTAATTATTTATTTTTTTAAGTCAGCCATTACTACAGTCTTCAGCATCATTTGGTGCTCTTTCTTATTTCTTTGAGCTTTACAACACATTTGTTATCATCATTAAACATTTAAGATTTTTGTGGAAACAGTGACACATTCTTTCAAGATTCATTTAAGTTTAAAAGAACAGGTTTTATTTGAAATGGAAATCTGTTTAATGTTATACTTTCTTTACTTTTTTTTTTTTTTTTTTTTTTTACATTTTTACACTGTCATTTTTTGACAGTTTAATGTGTCCTTGCTAAATAAAGTGATCTGTTTCTTTCAAGACAAATTTTATTGACCCCAACATTTTGAATATGAAGTGGATTGAGAAGAACATATTCAGAACATACCCCCCCCCCCCCCATATTTCACATTTTATGTTGCAGCCTTATGGTAAAATGCTTTTTTTTTTTTCACACTTCATAAACTGTAATGACAAAGCAGACACTAGATTTGTCATAACTCTGCAAATGTATTAAAAATTGAATTTAAAAGCATTTTAGCATAAGGCTGCAATATAAAGTATGAAAAAAAATGAGAGGGTCTGAATGCTTTCTGGATTATATTTTAGTTAAAAAAGGATTAAATGTTGTAAATAGCAGAATGATACAATGCTGTTCTTATTTAAATGGTGTTTCTTCACTTCACTAGTTTTTTTATTTCTTTTACACCTCTAGGTTCTTCAGGCTTTGCAGAAAGGACAAGACCGTGGCAGTCCACTACTGAAACGCTAAGGATGCATTCTCATGTCTTCTCTTCCACCTCACAGAGACTAAGAGAGAAACTCATGTTGACTGTGCATGGGTACTCTTGCATACCTCTGGTTCCTCATCAAAGAATATCAGTTCCAGTTACCACTGTATGTGTCCTCTTCCATACAAACTGATGCGTGGGAACACAAACTGACCTCACAGGGCTGGAACGGAGGCAACACATCACATGAATGTACGCTCCTGACTCTCAGTTAGGTGTGGCAATGTGAGTTTGTGAAGTTCTAAATTATTTCATGTCTCTGTCCTCTCGTTGCTTTCACCTTCACCCTTTCTTTTCTGCCTCCCTCAGCTTAAACAAGGCATTTCCATTTAAGCGAAATAAAATAATATATGTTTTGCTGTGGTTTTCTGAGGTTGTTTGTATTTGTTTGTTTTCTCGTGGTGTTTTTACCATTGTTTCTAAGACTTATTGCACACTGAACTATTATTTATTCTACCTCTTACTCCCTGTCTGTAATCTGCATTTCTGTTCTCTTGTCTCACAAATGTCTTTATTCTGAGATTTGAGTGGATACTGAAAGATATTGCTGTGTTCATGGAATTGTTACTGGATTCTCTGTCCCTTTTTACTTTTTTTCTCTTTTTTTTTTTTTTTATAGAAAGTGTTGTGCCAGTCCAAAACCAAACATTCTGGAATACTAGCGTTTCTGAAGTTACAAAGTTTGGTTTCAATTCATGCTTGCAGAACAGGACTTTAGCATAATAAATGTGGCTTTAACATTGTGGTGCAGCTTGGATCTCATAGTGGTTGAAGTGTTGAAAAGAAGGTAGATGAAAGATTGAGTAGGAGTATGAGTTCAGTGATGATGGTGGTTTTCAGTCATACGGCTCATCGAAGCATTATGCTTGACATCTCATATTGTATTCATTAATAACAGAAACAAGCCTCTCTAGATTTTGCAGTAAACTATTCTTGACATTCAACACTTCATCAAATTGAGATTGAAATCAGATAAAATCTTATTCAAAATTTATAAAATACCATGTTATAATACTTAATAGTCTTTACTTGTTTCATGTAAATAACATGCACTAAACTGGCCTAATTTTTGGGACCATAATATGTAACGGCAATAACAGCATTTTTTCAATTTTTTCAATTTTTTTTTTTTGAAGTTTACTGAAGTGAATGTCATTTTGGTGAATGTTTTTCACTGAGAAGTATTGACAGTATCACGTTAAACATTCAGATGCTTATTTATTATATTGATTAGAATTCATGGAAGTTCATGGATTATTTTTGTGAGGAAAAAGACCTAAATTTCATATCCTCAGAGAGTGTATGTATACTGTATGTACACACAGTAATATGTAAACAAGCTATGAAGGCATCAGATTATTGAATGGCACTTGATATCTTGCACACTCTAAAGTAAGTTTATCTTCAGATATTATCAAGATAATGTGGTGAGATTTCACTGCTTTGTGATCACTGTGATCGAAGGAAAACCTCCCACCTTTTTTGTGGTCTAAACCACATTACTGCAATAAGCTGCTTTGCACATTTTTTTTCTTTTTCATAGATTTTCACTGTCGTCTTTACTATGCTCTCTGCTATTTCATGTTTTGTTTTGTTTTGTTTCATTACCATATAGGAACCCCAGGAACTTGTATTGTGTCAATGTTGGCTGTTTTCATTATAATCCGATTATTCATTGCCCTCAATTTTAAAATATTTTTTATATCTGGGGGACACACACCAGGAGCTTTAAGTTAATGGCTTTTGATTTTTGCCTTAAGTCCAAGATTTTGAAACAACTTGCATAACTCAGAAAAAGAACTTAAAAGACTTCATATGTATCCAGTGCATTCAGCTGTTTGAGTTCATGTACAATAAAAGGAGTGAAGACAATCTTAATAGTAATGAAAGATGACGTGTGTGTGTGTGTAAACAACTTCATGTTATGTTGTGAGTACTTCAGTGTGCGCATCATCATAAACAATTCATGCTGTTCAAAAGAGCATAGGCCATCCAGGAACACAGGATATGTTGATAATGAAGTACAGTAATGTATTGTGCAATGTGTTTGTTATGTGAGTGTTTTATGTGGGAATTGACAGAACCGGGTGGTAAGATGAAGGCATTAGGATGTGCAAAGCATCTGTGCCCACATATGAATAACTGGCCAGTCCAAACTATTTAATGTGAGCTTTTTATTCATCTGTATCAACACTGTACGAACACTGAAACGTGTGCAGACTGTGTGCATGCAATCCCACACTTGAAGCTTTCAGATGTTATTTGAGTGTGCACTGATGCAGCTCGCTTTGATCAATCTCTGTTCTTCTGTGTTTGTCCTTTTGTCCAAAAATGCTGCCTTTGCTTTTGTTGTCAATACAGATGATATAGAAATAAATAAAGTTGTATATATTCACGGTCTATTGCCTGTTCACTTCATTAGTTTGCACGTTGAGAATTATAGCACTGAGATGGTGAGTCATACATGAGGTGCAGTTTTGCTACATGAAACAACCACAAAACTGTTTCCTGTAAGACTTATGAGCACTTTTTTTCTGTTTTGATCACAGTGGAACATTTCTCACCTATAACCTGCCCCCTTACCAAAACCCCACTCACCCCCTCCTCTTTTACCTTTAAAACCCATGGTAAAGTTTGTAGGACATTATGCTGTTGATTTCAGCATTATCTCGAGAAGAAGAGCAATCTGCAGCTATGCGTCAATATTGTCTTTGTCTTTTTATTGGTCTTCTGGTGGTCGCATTCCTCCAGTCCAGTGTAATGGGCAACAGTAAGTCACTCTAAAGCTTCATTTATTTATTTGTTCAGTGGGGTGAACTGACATGTATCCAAAAAACAAAAACAAAAAAACAGTGTTGTAATAACTTGATTTTTATTTGATTGTTCTTACAATGAACAATTTGTTTATCTATTAACATTTATGTGTTTGATGTTGAAATAGTAATAAATCAGTATAGTAAGAAATTTATTACATAAATTACATTTTTCAATACAGATGCCAATTTACCATCCGAATGCTGTTTTGGTTATTATGGGAGAAAACTCCCCATCGCTAAAATTGATTCCTACATGGAGACAAGAATGGAATGCACCAAACCTGGAGCCATGTGAGTTTTAATTTGTCAAAGAGTGTTGAATGGAAATCTGTTATACTGTGTTGCTAAGATTTGTGTGGAGTAACTGTGATCTTTTCCTTATAACAGTTTTGTCACAAAGAAGGGTTATCGTATTTGCGTGGATCCTCAGCTGAGCTGGGTGAAGAGTGCCATGAAAGCAGTTGATGAGCGTGATCTTTAGTGATGCTGCTGTGGTGATGATCAACATGCTCAAAGGAACGCTTTTGTTTGTTTCTTAAGTGAAGTGTTAGCTCAGTAACCATCTTCCTGTAATGCTCTGTCATTCTTTTCATTATTACGTGAGGCATTATGTCAAGTAACTGCATTGTGTTTTGACAAGTTTAACATTCTGCTTTTGTAATTGTTTTACCTTTAACTGTAGTGTTAATTTTACTGCAAAATAACACATGTAAGCAGACAACAATCACCCTGTTCTTACCAGGATTACAGGGATGATTTATGATAGTCCATTTTTTTCTATGTAGACTGAAAAAAGAAATTTGCTTTTGTTTTATTCTGTATAACAACAGTTGTCTTTGACGATGTTCTTAATTCTAATAAAACAGAACACAAAACTCCTTAAGATGAATTTTGTTGTAAAGTCCCCTCAGCATTCTTCAGTCATACTGTACATCAGCAACAACGGCACAACTGAGCTTATTCGAAACAAGATAAAATAAAACAAAACTCTTTGATTGACAGAAAAAAGGCAACATAAATGGTGACACAGAACCAAATTAACTTCAGGTTCTGTTAAGGCAACTCTTTAAAGCACAGTTTAACATTTATATAATGTTTTTACTATTTATTTATAATAATAAATATATTAAATAGGCCTATTATTAATGTAACAATATATTAATATTAAAATGTAATAAAGTTTTATATTTATTGCATATTTAATAATATATGACAAAACTGTTGTTGTTAGTGTCATTTATTGTATTGTAAGTATGCATATGTTCATGTTATCTATTCAAGTGTTGCTAATTATTGACCTTTTGTGTCCATAGAATGTAATAATTTCCTGTTTTGCACAAATAATTCAATAATTCAGAGTCCTTTAAACTAGTGAGGATAGCATTCAGTACAGCAGACCCAACACAGCACAGACAACAGGTGTATTGTGACTAAAGAATATAGAAAAATACTGTAAAAATAATGTAGTGCTGATGAACAAGGGACTGCAGTTCCAGAATTTAGGATTGCAAAATGAATGTATTGTTGCTCGTTTTGCTGCCTGAAAGTTTCTCATCAAAAAATCCAATACCCAATTACACATGGATTTCCAACAACAACTCGATCTAAACTGGTAATACTATAGTAAAACACATTATTTAAAACAGATACAGCTAAAAACAGAACTAAAATATGTTCCTTCCACATACAACCTGTCAAGATCAGGAGGTGTTGTTTTTATGAAAGATCACTTCTGTAAGTTTTTTTTTAGAGCTAGCAGACCTTAAATTGCTCCCTATGTGCAGTTGCTGCATAGTCTCTCAGCACTGAACTTTTTCACATAAAGTATTAACTTCTGAAAGCAAGACCATTCAAAGAACTGATGACCAGTTATACTTGATTATTAAAGCATGAAAGGGCTTCAAATAAAACAAAGTAGACAAGCCTATGAATATGAGCATTCTTAACATCATTTTGGACATTTTTAAAATATCAGCATAGTATTGCATAATTTGTTGTCTAATGTAGAATGTGTTGGAGGTGTTGTCTTTTAATAGCACTAATTTCTCACCTGCATACAAACGTGTCACTAGATGATAACACCTCGGAGCTGTCAGGGGAGCACTAGAATTTGTGGTCGGCCGCTTATGCCCATGACCCTGTACCACCTTTAGCTGCATTTCTTGTGGGAGGCCATATCCTGCTCATTGTTTTTAAAATAGATTGTGTCTAATTAGCAAAACCAACATCACCTATAATGTAAAATGGAAAACGCCTTTCTAGTAGTGGAAGCAGTCAGTAGTTAGTCTTGTAAAAGTTCTTTAAATGTTCCACCATGACCTTCCAGCAACAGCTTGGAAAATACAGCTGAAGCGTGTTTTTCCACTCGGACACTGCAAAAGTTAGGTGCTTAAACCAAACATTATTTGTTTGTTGAGCACTACCCTCTGTAATTCAATGTCAAATATGTGAAATCGAGTTCTTTAAAGAATAAATTAGAATAAATTACACATTAGAATGGACAGAAGTGGTCGCTAATTGTCTTGTAACAAATATCGCCATCTGCTGGCATTGTGATAAACATAAGAAAAGAACTGATACAAAGCTATACTATTTGATACCTTTTCTATAATGCTTCATATATGGCATGCTTAAATGGTATAGTTACACTTAAATTTAACAATTCATTGCAGGAATTAAGCACATGCACGTTAAACAGACGAACTGGTGCGATCTTTCAACGCATTTTCAAGACAGTTTGTGATTGTAATGACTGCAATATAGGAAAATAATAGCATTGTATAGTAGAACAAGATTACGATGGAAATTATACACGAGGTGCAGCTTTACTACATGAAATAATAGAGTATATGAAGTTTTAATCGTATCTCCTGAACCATGACATAATTCACACTCAGAATACATAGATTCGGAACTTGCAGCTCGTCTGCTTCTCATCCGAATTTCTGTCCATAAATGTCCTGCCCACTTAATTATAAAACACTAAAGCTGCCTGAAATTGGTCACTAATTTACTCATTTCCTGGCACAATAGTGCACAATTCAGACAATGTAAATATGTTTTCCATCGGGGCAAATAAAGTTTAGAGTGAGTGTCACTTGAACCAGTGAGAGACTAGATGTCATATGGGCGAGATCATATAAACGAAATGCTATTGGCTACTTTTTTTTTGTTACTGGCTCTTCGATATGTCCTTCCCTGACTTCGTGTTTCAATCTGAAATAAGTCAGGAAAAAAAACGGCCATAGTAAAGTACATGGTAAAGTTTGTAGGACATTATTCATATCAGCTTTATCTCGAGAAGAAGAATCTGCAGCTATGCGTCTGTATTGTCTTTTTATTGGTCTTCTGGTGGTCACATTCCTCCAGTCTGCTGTAATGGGCAACAGTAAGTCACTCAGCTTTATTATTTTAATGGTAGCTTATGAATAAACAGAAACAAACCTTTATCAGTGATGCCTGAACTTATTTTATTTCTAATTAGTGGTCAATATCTTGCAATATTTGTTTAAAATGGACAATATGGAAAACTTTTAGAGTTAACATCTTACAATCTATGATAAATAATTGAATTATATATTTTAATAAGCAGAATCTGCAGCTATTGTCTGTCTTTTTATTGGACTTCTAGCAGACAGTCTGATGTAATGGCAATAGCAAGTCACCCTAAAGCTTTATTATTTATTTAGTCAATGGTATGAATGAACATATTTCAAAAACCTTTATTTCCTAATAATTAAATAGTGATTATCATCTAATTATAAGTTGAAATATGGCCACTTTTGCTGTTTTTATAATTATTGGCCCATTATATAAATAAATTATATTTTTAACACAGATGCCAATTCACCATTGGAATGCTGTTTTACTTATTATGGGAGAAAAATCCCCATCACTAAAATTGATTCCTACATGGAGACAAAAGTGGCCTGTGCCAAACCTGGAGTCATGTGAGTTTTGCTATTGCCTGTTTTCATTTCCATTCCTATTTCTGTAAAAGACAGATGCAAACGATTGTCATAAATGTTAATAATGTGCAATTTGTCATCATTGAGACTGTTGAATGGAAATTCATTATATTGTGTAAGTTTGTATGATTTCTGTGTGGAGTAACTGTGATCTTTTCCTTCTATAAGGTTTGTCACAAAGAAGGGTTATCGTATTTGTGTAGATCCTCAGCTGAGCTGGGTGAAGAATACCATGAAAGCAGTCGATGATCGTGATCTTTAGTGATGCAGCTGGAACGACTGTTTTAACTTGTTTTATAACTGAAGACTTAGCTCAGTATTCTTCTTCCTGTGATGATCTGTTTTCATTATTGTGATATCATGACAAATGATTGCATGTTTTCTGTTTGAGTTTGATTTATCTTTAATCTTCTGCAGTAAATGCCAAAATACCTTTTCTAAATTTTACTGCAGAATAATGCATAAACATACAGCAGTAACCTTGATTTTACTGACAGCGACATGATAGCTTTGTAGTAATTGTCTTATATTGTGCACTTAATTCCAATAAAGTACAACATAACATAAAACTGCCAAATTAATATCCTTATGAATATTTTTGTAAAATTCCTGTCAACAGCATAGCAGAGCTGATTAAATTCTAGTGTAAACAATTTGTTTCAGTCTACAGAAATGGTGAGTCTCAAAAAATGTTTGGGTGCTGTTAATGCACCTCTTTAAAGTGCCCCTATTATGCCTTTTTGAATATTACCTTTCATGCAGTGTGTCATGTAGCAGTATGTGAACATAAACTTTCTGCAAAGCTGTGAAGCCTAAAGTGCAGGATATGTAATGTTATTGTCTATCAAAAAAAAAAGAGTCGGCTCGCAATCGCCTAAACGAGTCGTTACTGTGCGTTCACACCGGACGCGGCGAGAGCGTCAAAGTGGCCGGAAGTCATTCATTTTCAATGTGAGCCGGCGGCGAGCAGCGGCGAGAGCGGCGCGGCGCGTCTTGGACGATGAGAGCGTCGAGGAGAGTTGAAATCAGGTCAACTTTATGGTAATGAGCTATGACGCGGTTGAGCGGCAACCAATCGGAATGTAGAAGTCCTCCGCTTGAGAGGATTCCAGAGAACGCAGCCCTGTAAACTTTGGTTCCGACCACATTAGTTCCCAAGCAAAATGGCTTGGAGAATGTCATGCACCCACACCGATCTCCGACGTCTTCTCCGCAGGTAGAGCAATGCCACACCAAACGCAACAACTTGATCATCCATCGTGATGTGAATTTGATAAGAAGGCGCGCAACACTATTTATAGGGGACATTTTCCCGCTAGAACGTTTGTTTTTCAGCGGGAATGCAATTCATTTGCTCAAAACAACACCGATTTGACCAATTGTATTAAGGCTACACTTCAATCTGGACAGTTTGTAATGTAGGCTGCACACAATCGATGTTATTTAAAGACCAAGGCTTGTAAGTGTCTCCTATAATGTTGAAATTAGACTAGCACTTAACCAAGAACATAAATCCACACCACACAAATGGCTTTTAATTGGTTTATTTCGTTAGCAAACATGTAACTATAATAAAGTTCTTTCCATCGATCAATTTCTCACTTTCACATTTAAAATATTTCATGAGGTTAACTGTGCACAAGATCAACAGGCTTGTTTGCTTTGCGGCCCGTTTAAATACAAGACAAGCATACGATCTACGTCAGAGCGTCCGAGCGTCCACGAATCTTTCTACAGCGTTGCTGGCAGAGCGGCCAGGGCGAATTTTGACGCTCTCGCCGCGTCCGGTGTGAACGCACAGTTAGGAATTCAAATCTTATTCTGTTACGGCTGTACGTCACGAAGTAACATATTTGCATAATGTCCGCCCATGGCTGTCATTCGTGCCAGAGCGGCTCTGATTCGCGCTGTACGCGGTAGACCAATCACAAAGGACTGCGCCATCTGACCAATCACAGCAGCGAGTGCTCACGGAAAGGCGGGGTTTAGAGAGACTGATTCTTCGAACTGCTTCGCACGAGTCGTTTAGGAATCATTTAGAAATGAGGTAAAATTAAAGCTATTTTTTGAGAAAACTAAACTGTTTTTTGACCTGGGATGCATGTAAATCTGTTTTAGGAGTCTCATAAAACAATATTAGCAACCTTAAAAATGGCATAATACGGGCACTTTAAAGCATTAAATTTATATTTAAAAATATACAGTATAAACATGAAAAATGTTGTTGTTGTCAACGCCAATTATTGATAGGTAGATTAGAAAAGCCATATACACAAAATCCTTCTGCTTCGCACTTAAGAATAAAGAATTCAACATCCTTTAAAGTAGTTAGTCTAGTAAAATTACAGTAGTCATGTACATAAATTAAAACTTGTGTTCTTGTGTTTACTGAGCGCTAACCTCAACAAGCACTTGTTTGGTAATGTGACAATCGAGAAATCGACAAAAGAAAATAACTAAGATAAAAAACTTTGTATACTATTAAAGATGACATTCATAGTATTATTTCTCACCAAATAAAAACATTTTACAACTTTTGTAAAAACATTTAATGTTTGCATAGGATATGCTTTGTCAAGATTCACTCTAAATATTTAACTCAATTACTGAAGGTAAGCAGTCACTGGCCCTCTGGATTGCTTTGCTCGATCTTCTGCTTGACTCCAGCACACTTCAGCGTGAGCTCAGCGTGATGTCTCTTCAACATCTCTAGTCTCTGTTGTAGGCATTCGGAGGTGTCTACCTTCTCCTGAAAATCCTGCAGCAGCATGGTGTTTCCCAGCAGGCCACAGCGCTGCTGCAGTTTAAGGTTGTCTGCACGCAGGCCGTCACGAGCCTGTCGGGTACGTGTCAGCACTTCACGTTTAAGAGCCACCAATGCATCTGTCTTTGTCAATTGAGAGCATTTGACCTTATTCTCCATCTGCATGAAATGCAACTTCTCTTTCACATGGGAAATGCCCTGAAGTTGTGGGACACAAAATGTGTAAAATAAAATTTTTTGAAACAATATAGGTTGCTACATACAATGCATTTTATGGATAATGGTGAACTTATGTAAGGTTGTTATATAACCTATATTATATGAATAGCTTACATTTCAAAAGACTTGAAGTTGGGCATTCAGCTGTTTATATAATGAAATATATATATATATATATATATATAAATAATTCATTTTTATTAATAATACATTTATAAAAACTATCATAATATATTATTATCTTATTAATAATAATTATATATAATTACTTCAATATATTAATATAGAATTTATTTTTAACATTTACATGCTCCTGATGACCACAAAAACAAATTTCACTCCTGAAATGAGGTGGAAAATATATATATACACACACAAATTAATTCATTAATTAAAAAAAAAAAAAAAAAAATCACATTTACCTGCACAGAGCAGGCAACCTTCCTTTTCAGCCGAAGTAGCTCCTCGCTGCGCTCCTTCAGCTTGTCTTTAAATGTCTGGTTCTCTGTTTTGAGCTTCTCAAAGTCCATCAGCAGCAAACCATCAGCAAGCTCACGCTTGGATTTAAGTTCCGTCTCAAGCTGACTTATTTTGTTCTTGAGCTTGATATTGTTGAGACACACAGATGCCAGCTTGTCTTCCTGCTTCAGTTCATCTGCCTGCAGCTTCTCCACCTTTGCCAGTGCTGCATGTTTGCCCACCTTACCAGTCAGTGCTGTCATGGCAGCTTCATATTTCAGTGCAGCAAGGGATCTCAGCTCGTGCTCCACCTGCTTCAGTTTCTCTAAGCTCTGCTGGCAGAGCTCCTCAGTCCGCTGTTGGTGGAGCTCTGAGAAACGGTTGTGCTGGACATTTAGCTCCTCCATGAGATCCAGGTACTTTTGGTACTGCTCCTGGTCTGAGATATCTCTGTCCAGTCTGGGATGTTTATCACCTGCCTTCTTACTGAGGTATTCTGCTATTCTGGTCTGCAGCTGACCATTTAGCTTGCTGAGTGTTTTACTCCCACCCTGTAGTTCAGGTAGTAGGGCCATATATTCTGTAGTGTTGATGTTGAGGCCAGTCTCCTCTTCTTCTGCAGGCACTGTTGATTCATTAGGATTCATTAGGTCCTCTCACTCTCTGGATCAGGAGCTGGATGTCTATCCTCCTCCTCTTCCTCCTCAGTGTCCTCCATGGTTTCACTTATAAGGGGATCTATTCCATTCTCCTCTTCTGCTATCATATGTTGCCCAAACTCTGCTTCAGATATCTGAGGTTCACTTGTCTCAGCAATAGGCAAGTCTTGTGTCAGCTGTGAACCCTGCTTGACCACATCATCCTCAACACCTTCTGAGATGTTAGGAGGTTCAGTTTCTTCAGTTTCTTCCTCCCCAACCTGGGCACTTGCTGCCTCTGTTGAATCCTCAATGTTTCAGTGTTTTCCACCAGTGTGTTGTTTTCTAAAACAGGATTTCCTTCATGTTTTAGCTCTAATGACTCCTCTTCCATTTTATACGATTGAATTTACAAAGTTTTTTTAATTATTAAAATAATTACATGTAATTTCTCTAAAGTAAATAAACGTTTAGCTCATGAAACACGTCTGCCTCGACTATTTTGTGTCTGTACGTGAGTGCGTGCTTGTTGCCATGGGCACCCAGAGCGAGAGCCAATCGCAGGCGTTCGCTGTGTCCTTATTAATATTAATGAGACGCAGCGGCGTGACCGGAGATACTCCACTGCGCATGCCCAGCCCCGCGCCACTGCTGCTTCCAACAACAAGCGGTAGTAAGCAATATGGCCGACCTAGGGAAGAAGTACTGCGTGAACTGCTTGGCAGATGTTACGAATTTGCGGATTCGCTGTGCCGAGTGCCAGGATATTGAACTTTGTCCGGAGTGCTTCTCCGCGGGTGCCGAAATCGGTAACCACAGGCGATGGCACGGCTATCAGCAAGTTGACGGCGGGCGCTTCTCGCTCTGGGGTCCCGAGGCAGAGGGAGGATGGACTAGCAGGGAAGAGCAGTCGCTGCTCGATGCCATCGAGCAATATGGATTTGGTAACTGGGTACGATTCACAAATAAGTCCATATTGATGCGGCTTTAGTTAACTTCGTTTGCACTGCCAAATGTGCACATCAATGCAAAATGGTCATGTTTAGTCTGCAACAAATGATGTATTGCTTACTGAAGAAACTTTGAAATAGTTTTTCTAAGAACCAAGCAGATCCCCTAGGTTTGTGCTGCACATTGTATTAAAGCAGTGGTTCTCAAACCTCTCCATGAAGTACCCCAGCACTGCACATATTGTATGTCTCCCTATATCTGACACACCCACTTCAGGTCTTGCAGTCTCTACTAATGAGCTGATGAGTTGAATCAGGTGTGATAGATGAGGGAGACATACAAAATGTCCAGGGCTGGTGGTACTCCAGGACAGGTTTGAGAACCACTGTATTAAAGGATTATTTAACCCAATGAAATTAATTCCAGAAATTAATTTTACAACCCATTTATAGTTTTGCTCATTCATAACAGCTGCACAATATAGAGCTTCTATTGAGAGAAGAAAACTGTACTGTGCACTATTGCTGAAAGCAGGTGATATTCATTAATAGTTACATTTGCATTAATATAATATATGTTAAGAAATAATAATAATGTTTGAGTTTGTAACTTTGGTATTATTATGACCTCCTGTATGTTAAAGGTTTAGTTTATTTACTCACCCTCATATTGTTTCAAACTCATAAGGCTTTCGTTATCTTCTAGATACAACCTGAGCATATTTTTAATAAAACCTGATGAGATTTCTGTCCCTCAATTGAAAGTCCGTGTCACCAAAACTTTAATGCTTTAAAAAACATTGTAAACATTATCCATATGAATCAAGCGGTTGAATTGAACTGGCTTCTAAAGAGACAGTTGTTATATGTATTTGTGATTTGTAGATGAAATGATGAATGACATATGCATTTGCACTGACATGAATTTATTTTTGAATTTAATTTTTGAATGAACTAACTCTGGGTCTTTGTTTATTTCTGTGTGTTAGGAGGATATGGCAGCCCATGTGGGTGCATCACGCACCCCTCAGGAGGTCATGGACCATTATGTGAGCATGTATATCCATGGCAATCTGGGTAAAGCCTGCATCCCTGACAGCATCCCCAATCGCGTGACAGACCACACTTGTCCCAGCGGAGGTCCGCTGTCTCCTAGTTTGACTACCCCATTGCCCCCATTAGACATATCGGTGGCAGAGCAGCAGCAGCTGGGATATATGCCGCTTCGTGATGACTACGAGATCGAATACGACCAAGAGGCAGAGAAGCTCATCAGTGGGCTGTCTGTAAACTACGATGATGAAGATATCGAGATCGAGATGAAACGAGCCCATGTGGACATGTACGTGCGAAAGCTGCGTGAGCGCCAGCGACGCAAAAATATCGCTCGTGATTACAGTTTAGTCCCAGCCTTTCTGGGACGGGACAAAAAGGATAAAGAGCGAGAACGACCAGGTGGGACAGGAGGGGTTGGGGGCGTAGGTGGAGCTGTAGGATTGGGAGGTGGTACCACCATCATTCCGACAGGGTCGCTGGGCTCCTCTGTAGCAGCAACACCGAAACGCAAAATCACCAAGGAGGAGAAAGAGCAACGGACAAAACTACGTGGCCTCTGCCAGTTCATGCCACAACGTGAGTTTGAAGAATTCTTCGATAACATGCACAAAGAGCGCATGCTGCGGGCGAAGGTTCGGGAGCTTCAGCGTTATCGGCGGAATGGCATCACGAGACTCGACGAGTCGGCCGAGTACGAGGCGGCACGTCACAAACGGGAAAAACGGAAAGAGAACAAAAGTATTGCTGGGTCGAAGAGAGGTAGCAGTGGTGGAGGAGGAGTGGCCGGGCTTGGAGGAGGAGTTGGAGCTGGAGGTGGGCTCGGCGGAGGTGGAGGAGTCAGTGCCATCAAAGAGGAGGGGAAGGACAGTGAGTTTTCAGCCATCGAGAACCTGTCCGGCTTTGAGCTGCTGTCCGATCGGGAGAAGGTACTGTGCAACTCTATGAACCTTAGTCCCACACGCTATCTGACTGTCAAGACTATCATCATCAAAGATCACTTACAGAAAAGGCAAGGCATTCCCTCGAAAAGCCGTCTACCCAGCTACCTGGACAAGGTGCTGAAAAAACGGATTCTGAATTTCCTGTCGGAGAGCGGCTGGATATCCCGAGAAGCCTCCTAACCACACTGTCCAAAGATTTGGCTGTAAGAATAATGACTGTAAATATATTTTTCTACTGTTTTATATTGCATCTCAGAAAAGCCTGTGAGAACTAAATGACTGTAGGTGCCACACTACTGGTTGTGGACCTTCAGTCAGTCTAACATGTCTGTCTTTGATCTCAGATTTCCTCATCGAAACATAAACATGGTTACAGTACATAATCAGTATCCATAGGGAACTTTCTAGCAAGTTGTCCTGTGTAATACATCAGAATAACCACACAAAAACCCTTTGCCCCATGTTTAAATGCCTCCGTTTTGAATGTGATTTTGAGTGGTGTTGAATGTTCCCTGCCAATAGAGTATAAACAGAATGTTTAATGTTGTACAAAGCAGATTTTTAAAATTGGTTCTGAGTTTTTTTTTTTTGTAATAAGAAGGAAATTAGGTCAGATCCTTGTTCTGCTTGCCAAAAGTCTAAAGTGTTCTAACCTGAATTTGCCTGTTTCTGTTGGATGTATTTTGTTATGTCAGTTGTGGGAATATGAGTCACATGAAGCATGCTCCATACTATCTAAATATCTGAAGTTCATGTTTGATTATTATTATTTTTTTGGAGTTGACCTTTGTGAGGTTATGTTACTATTGAGCATGTTTCAGAGGCTCAAGTTAAGTGGCACATATCCAGGCCATGATCACCAATGGAGAACATTTACCACGATGCTCCTGTTTCAAGAGAGTATTATTCTGATTTGTTGGGTAAAGTGAGGGTTAAAGTTAAATACAGCATCAAGGGTTCTCATCTCAACATGTACACAATTTATAAGCTGACACTGTATGTTACAACTACATACTACATTTTTTTTAAATTTTCAAATGCCTTGACAAAATCTTCATGCAATACCAAATCTTAGACAAACATATTTTTCCATGATTTTTAATGCTGTTATTGACTGCTTGTGTCTACCCCAAAGCTGTAGAAAACTAAGAAAAACACTGTTCTCAAAGGCCAATGCAAAGGTTTAAATTTTTTTTTTTTTACATAATTTTGAAATGTTTAATATATTAAGAGTCAAATAGAATAAATAGGTGCAATCTAACTTTTATCCATTTTTTTTTTTTTTTTTTTTTTTTTTTAAATATATACGATATTGGAAATGACAGTGTTTAGGCCAAGGTGGTGGTCCTCATCTCATCTTTATACCCTGTAATTTTTGCCCCAGACATTGGTACATATAAAGTCCCATAAACAGTCATTCATTGTTGAGTATGCTTATGTTGTGTGCCTTGAAGCATATTTACCCTGGTTGATGTTTTTCATTCCTTTTCCTTGTAATTAATATTTTATTTTAATATTAAATTGTACCACATCAAAAATGTACAAAGGTTAAGGTTTATTTTAGGTGTCTGCTTGATTGTTTTTCTTCACATTTCTGTGATAGAAGGAACTACCCCACACAAATTTGTTATGACTAAAGCCATTAAAAGTAGATGTGCAGAGTTGTACTTGGAGAAAAATATATGTAGGATATTGGCTGTGACCATTTGATAAATGATGAATGTAGGTATGAAGACACTGTTATATAAGGAAATTATGAAGCAATTGTGGAGGGATCTCTTCTTTTTCCATGGTATTCTGTCACTGCCTTTGTTTCATTTGTATAAAGGTGCTTACATGTTTAGAAAGGGTTATTCTTCAGGTTGTGCTTTATGGTTATAGGAAACAGGATCACTTGTTAAAAGAACCCAAGCCATTCTTCAAGACTACTTTAGTCATGCTCACCAACATGTTTAAGTTTATTAGGGTTCAAATTTACACTTTAAATAATCATTCAATATGCTATTTCAGAGAGCATAATTATTTTTCTAAAGTAAAAACCAATTTGAAAAAAAAATGTGAGCGGGAATATGAACGTGACATCACAAGGACACTATTGCAAGTAAAATTTGATAATTTTTTTTTAAAGACAGTGTGACATTTAAAAATGATGAGAGCTTTTTTTTTGCTTAGTTGTGACATGAATGTTTCTGGTAAAATTATCCATTTTGGAAGGATCATATTTGTCAAAATGTTGAGTATGTGGAAAGTATTTTATTGCATATGTCATGTTATTTCCTACTTTGTATTAAAGTGTTGAAATATGACCTTTTGTCTAAGTAAAAAAAAAAAACCATGGTGCCCTTGCCTAAAACTGTGAAGAAATGTTCATATCAGAAGGCATAATCTAAATAGAATCTATAAGAAAACTGCAATTTATAGTAATTTTTAAACAGTCATGTTTTTATATGAGCCATTTAAGAAATATATCCAAATATGTACACTATATACTTTCATTCAAATAACCTAAATATACCACTTTGCATCTTTCTTTTCACCAAAAAATGAATAACAAACCCATGGAAAATGTAATAATGACTACATTTGAAAAGAGGTACATGCTTTATTTGACAGTTGTCTGCTTGTTCACATAGATGGAAAAGTTACCCTTTTAAATCTTACGTTCATATTTTTCCATTAGCATGGCATCATTCTATTCATATTACAACCACAGTTTCTAAATGACTGATCTCTGAAGCAGCCATAAGTGGCCATCCTTCTGTTACCCAGCTCTTCACAAAACATCAGTAGTTATTACAATCTGTGGACTGAAGTGTGATATTTCATCAGTTTTCCACACCATGAAACTAATGGTGAAAGTTAGCAAGTACAACTGTCTGCTAGTAGGTAAATTATTGTAAAATTATACATTTTATTTTTGGATAAAATATTACTCCAAGTTCTGTAAAGAAAACTAGTTATTCTCTCATACAAATAAATTCAAAAACCTGCATAACACTGAGAAAAAGACAAAAGGAGGAAAAAAAAAAGTGGAATCTCACAACTGCTGTCATAGCCATCACCAAACTGGTAACGTTCTTCAGTAAAGTAATTAAAAAAAAGCAAATAAGTATAAAATGTGTTCAACAAGGTAATATGCTGCAGTGTTTCTTTAAAAGCTTTAGATTCTTCAAAAGATACTGTTGCTTTAGATCTCAGAAGTCCCTGGAATGGAAATGATCCTCCAGAGAATACTGTTAAAGCCAATTCAATTCTCTCAATCTTCCACCACATACACACTCAGCTCTTATACTCGAGAACTTTTTTTTTTTAAAATTGATAATCATTATTAATCACAAAGATTAGTCTGGCATTGTCCTTCAGTTGTCAATATATTGGATTTCACCTCTCAGAGGCATCTTTAACAAAGAAAAAAAAATCTGTGGAAACTAAGACCAGCTAAATTACAGAAACCGATCAGTTGACCAGGCAATAACCATCATAGTGTGTACTACCAGTTAGGGGGCTTTGACTACACCCACCAGAGCTGGCCGGAGGGTGCGACCGTGCAGCTTGTAGCCCACTTTGGTAACTACAGCTATGGAACCTGGCTCCTTGCCCTCAACAGGTGCATGAAAGACAGCTTCATGCTCATAAGGGTCAAACTTCTGACCATCAGGGTTAAGCTTAACAAGGCCGTGTTTTTGGAAGACCTTTTGGATCTGCACCTCAGTCATTACAAGGCCGTCATAAAGATTTTTCAGGTGCGGATTTGCAGTAGATATTTCAGTTTTTGGTACGCTTTCGGTTGCCTTCTCCAAGATGTCAGCCACCTCCAAGAGATCTTTACAGAAGCCCTGGATTCCTAAGAAAAGAGATGAGAGACAAAACATTTAACAAACTGACCTGATCCAGAAATGTCCATTCATAAAACCTGCTTATAAAATAATTGTAATAGCTTACCATAAAGCTTAGCATCATCAATCATCTTTTGACTCCTTTGCCTAAGGTTCTCAGTGTCTGCTAGAGCCCGCTTGTATTTATCCTTTAGCAAAAGACAATTAAAAATTGATCAGACAATGAACTACAAACTACAAGATAAAAGAAAAACACTTATTTGAAAAATGATAAAAACTCAACTATATGTAATGTTTTTTAAATACCTGCAATAATTTGTTTTAATTTTTTTAAAAACTCATATTTATTTTGCATAGGAATATTATGAAGAATATTGACAATGTGCTGGATTTACTGTAATGATTAATCTGAATGTTTCACATGTAAAGAAATGACTAGGCTTGTGTAGAGACTCAAAGACATCCTGAGTAAGTCTGTGACACTTTACAGCTGATTTGCTGGCAAGTAAATTTTCTGAACATCAGTAATCTGAAACATGACCCTGCCGAATGCACTTCTTTAAAAAAAATGCATTTGTTTAAAAAGTATTAATATAAATAAAAATGGATAAAAGTGTCCTCATGGTCTGCAGAAACTACAAGGGCAATTGAAGGTCAGGGTGTGTGGGGGGAATTACATGGTTATGAACTGCAAGAAAAACAACAGATGCTAAGAACAATTAAGAGCAATACCGTAATATCTTTTAGCTGATCTTCCAGTTGTGTCTTTTCTTCTATGAAGGCTTTCTCAGCTGCACTGGGCTCTGGTTTCTCTTCTTCACTCCCAGTTCCTGAGCTTTTCTGTTGGGCTGCGGTGCAAAGGCGGCGTGGAGTCGCCCTGAGAGGTTAAAAGGTGAGAATATTCACTAATACTGCCTTTGTGTTACAGGCTATACACATTGTGATTATGCAACCAACCTATGGTAAGAGTGTTTGCTACTGTCAAAAAGGCTTATTCTTAAAATGATGAATTCTCCCGAAAATAATTTATTATTACTTACAAAAGGAGGTTTAGATAATACTAGTAGAATGTTATTCTTTAATCTCAATGGCACTTGCTCTGCAGGCTAAGGGCCCCACTGAAGTACACAACTTGAATTGTGGCATCTTTGCTGATCAATAGGCTTTTAGGGTGTCTTATCCTTTGTTGAACTGCAAGTAGCAATGAAATGAAGTAAACCATTCATTCTGTACGGTGACGTACATTCGAGTGTAACATTATCAAAAAAAGGCAAAATGCAGGGCCGGGACTTCCTTCTATGCAATGGTTGCTGATTGGATTTTGAGATGTGGCAGGGACTCAAAAATGGAGGTAGACCAACCTGAGCTTGCAGGGTCGGGGTTTAAGTGGACTAAAGGACCAGGAAAGTCCTGTACACTTAATGGGTTAGTTCACCCAAAAATGAAAATTAGCCTGTTATTTACTCACCCTCAAGCCATCCTAGGTGTATATGCCTTTCTTCTTTCAGACGAATCCAATCGGAGTTATATTAAAAATTGTCCTGGCACTTCTAACTCTATTATTGCAGTGGGCTGGTGTTTCTGTTCAACAGACCAAAACACGTTAAATAAAGTGCGTGCATCTGTAATAAAATGTGTCTCACACAGCTCCGGGGGTGAATAAAGGCCTCCTGTAGCGAATCCATGCATTTTTGTAAGAAAAATATCCATATTTCAAACGTAATAAATACTTTTCTATCATTCCGCCATCTGTCATGCGTGGAAGCCGTTCCGGTGGATGACGTGCGTTGCGTGATTAGTGACTAACGCGGAGAGAGAACAAAACGCCGGTCATGAATTAGAAGCACAAACCGTGGGTTTGTAAAGAAAAATGTGGAAGGATTTCGATATAAGCCAAAAGGAGACTGGTTTTCCTTTGCTAAAGTAAGGAAACTTTGTTTCCTTTGCTCCTGTAAACAAACTCACGAGACTAGCATATCTCAGAGGCGCGCGTGCTGTGCATACGTCCTACGTCATCTGCCTGGACCGCTTCCGCGTACGACAGTCAGTGGAAGTGAGAAAAAATTGTTTATTACATTTGAAATATGGATATTTTTCTTAAAAAAAACAAATGGATTTGCTACAGGAGGCCTTTATTCATGCCCCGGAGCTGTGTGAGGCACGTTTTATTATGGATTCGCACACTTTATTTAACGTGTTTTGGACTGTTAAAGAGAAACACCCACCCACTGCAATAATAACGCTTGGAAGAGCCAGGACAATTTTTAATATAACTCCAATTGGACTCATCTGAAAGAAGAAAGTCATATACACTTAGGATGGCTTGAGGGCGAGTAAAACACAGGCTAATTTTTATTACTGGGTGAACTAACCCTTAAATTTTCATCTGAAGATCCAGTTAAGATATCTTGATTAATAATAATAGTAATAATAATAATAATAATAATAATAATAATAATAACAATAACAACAACAACAAGGTCAGTTGCTAATGAAACATAACACGGATGGATCATTGACAATACGATCTATGACATGCATTTAGAAAATAGTAATATTAGTGAATTTTTATTTCATGATGAATTTAACAGACATTGTCTTTATGAATATTAATCAACAGTCAACTCTGAATGCGTGACGAAAGTTTTACATTTGAGCATGTAAAGCATTTTAACCTTAAACTGGTTAATTTTATGGTAGGACATATTTAAATGACATGGGATTCTACAAAAATGTATGTATAAAACTAGGCCTACAACTGGTTAAGAGACAGCAGTAGTTGCAGTACAACTAACGTTACTGTTCACTTCAGTAACTCTTCAGAACTAGCTTTGACACTAACTCGTGTCGGAAACGAGTCTTTTATAGGGGAAACTATTTCTAAAGGCTTAGGAAGATTGAAACCAAAATCTTGAACTCAATGAAACATGTTCTGTATGTAATATGCAATGATATAGTAAAGACCTGAAAGACATTTAAGGAAATTTCACTGAGAAGCAACGATAATCCTATGCAACTAATCTGCAAAGGTATAAAGTGTCTGACAGGACAACTCTTGACACACAAAGACAATGCTGTCTAAACACACACTGTCACACGAAGGAATATAACTAAGGGTCCTTAGAACATCAGCATCACATAATTCATTTGTGAACAGCTCACGCAACAGAAAGATCATTCATTTCCGTAAAAGCAAAATACTTACCCAAGCTTGGATATCAACTACACACAATAACACTGCTGTGAAACCCTACCTTACAAGTGAAGGGGACGTTATGATAGAGGAGGTCTGTCTGATCGCACGCACACACCAGGTCGCCATCTTCACTCAATGCCCACGCTAAAAGACCTACAGCGTGAGACTTATCATTCAACCAATCACAACTTCTCTTCTTACATGTTTGTCCTTCACCACCAATCCTCTTTCTAGTCAAAACTGACGCAATTCTGTAGTTTGGTTGAGAGGAAGGTCGAAACATTCAGCACGTGACTAGGGACGGCGTCTTTCCCAGGCCAACTGAAGGTTACCTCACACTTTATTACCCAACTGCGCCGAGCCGAGCGTTTACATCACTCCAGGTCCATCAATTCAGAAAACACACACGAATTAATTTAAAACCTGCTGTCGGAACTGCATTTATTCAGTATTGGAAGATTCCTGTTTACACGGGATAATGTAAAAGTAAGATGCAGACATGAAATAAACACTGACAGAAATTCTTGTACAGTGGTGAGACTACATGACATGAAGTCTCTGAATGAAAAGAAAACTCTAATTTTATATTTTCATCATTTGATTATCACAATTTGAATTTTACTGTTAGCAGTTGCCAGTATTCAGAATTAAAGTAGCAAATTTGTTTGTGAATTTTCTTTCAGGTTATAAAGCAGACAGCTGACATTGTTTACTCTTTAAATTTAGGCCAGTAATCATCTGACTCTCAGTCAGCCTAGTCTGTCTCTTGGACAGTAAATCATCTGAGATTGAGGTAAGGATATCTTAACTTGTATCCTGATTTAGGCTTAGAAATAATTCCTGGTTGAATAAGGATTTTTTTTCTCTACAAACATTTCAACTAAGAAAGGGAATTTCTTAGGCCTCACGTTTGACCTGATGGCCCTTTCTAAGTCAAAATGTTGTCGTTAAATTGAAAGGTTAGTACTGTGCCAGGGTTTTATAATTTTTTCTACATACATGGATTTGATTCCTGCATTAATGTTAGACTTTGGTTTGGTATACTTGTGTCTGCTATATATATATATATATATATATATATATATATATGTATATACACACACACACACATATATATATATATATGTACACACACGCACACACACACACACACACACACACACACATTAATATATTAATTAATATATATAATATACACATTGCATAAACATATATATATATATATATACATTCAAATATGTATGTATGTATGTGTGTATATATTTATAGAGACAGACAGAGAGAGAGAGAGAGAGAGAGAGAGAGAGAGAGAGAGAGAACAACTGCAGTTTCCCCTCTCTATTCAACAGTGAAAAAACCCTTTTCTGAGCAATTCTGTGTGGCATAATCTTACTGTCCAAAGTTTGAAGGTTTGGACAATATGATTTTTTTTTTTTGAAAGATTTGAATACATTTATTTAGCAAGGATGCAATAAATTATATAAATTAAAATTTATAATGTTACATTTATAATGAAGTGACCCCAACTAAGCAAGCCAAAGGTGACAACGGCAAGGAACCCAAACTCCTCTGACCAGACAAACCAACATGGTATGATTTAGTTCCAGGCTGTATCACAAGTCAGATTGTGGGTTGGTGTCATTCAGAATATTCATCTGTTTTTTTTCTGCCTGAAGATTGGGATAATAAATTCAACACTGATAAAAACAAGGAAAGTTTCCTAAACAGCAAATTATCATATTAAAATGGTTTCTCTAAGATCATGTGACCTAAAGCATTTAAATCAACTGCAGGCCAACACAATCTCAATGTAATTCTTTACTATTTTATGTTTTGGCAAACTGGTATTCAATTTGTACAATCTCATTTATATTTTTACGATCTGATTATTGGTTGTTTTTAGGGGAGCGGTTAGGGATGGACTTTCATGCTTACCCTTTTCCTAAAAATTGTACATTTCCATATGGATCACATTGTATGAATTCATATGATAGCATCATCTGGTAAAATAGTTTTATTTTCTAATGAGATTGGGTTGGTAGGCTTATTGCTGTGAGTATGTGTATGTTTTTGTGTAGGCTAAATCTGTGAGTACAGGCAGTTAGGATGTCACTGTCAAATGAGCTTTCATTGTAGAGTTTCTAAAGGTATGTTGTTTGTTTTGAGGGAGGATTTAAAAAAAGAAAATGGAACAATAAATGGAACAATAACATGTTTCTTTAAAGAAGTTGTTGAAGATACGTGTTTTATTTCTGGTCACAATTGTAACTGGTGGCAGTTGTGGGGAAAAGAGAACGATAATCCTAGAATAAATGCTTATTTCCTTTTACATTGTTTTATTTAATGTAACAACACTTCAATATATATAAATTCAAAATTTTGGACAGAGCAATGTTAATAATACAGAGGGCATTTAACTATCATAATTTGGTTTGCATGCTTCCAGATATGGTCATGTGATTGTTTACACGAATCAAGCCAACTTGTTAACTATAAATTAAAGGAGTACTTAATTGCATTATTAGGCGTCTGTTGTTAGTACAAACAGCTCTCTGAAATAGTTATAACGTAAAAAAAATCAAACGCTTGACTAATTTGGCCACTAGGTGGCAGGCGAACACGGCTGTTCTTCTCCTCGGTCTCAGCTGTCTACTATACAAGCACACGAGCGCGCTCTGGTTTGTAGCTCTGCCTCCCCACCCTCTTCCATTCTCTCTCCCTTTCTCTCCTTCCCTCCCTCTCTCTTACATTAGAGCTTTCCATCTTTCGCTTGCATCGCACTCGCTTTGACGGTGTTAAATGAAGGCGCTCATCATGGCAGTTTTGGCGCACCTGTACCCAGCTGTGTTTTTGGCTTGCGCGTGGATGTCACTGTTCGGACCGATTTCATGTCACACCGGCGTTATAAACCAGAGAAACGTACGGGACCGAGAGCTTGACAGCCGCGGTGGGCATGTCACTGGCAGAGATGAAGCGCTTATCTCAGCGCACAGCCGCGGAGATTACAGCGGGGACCCCGGTGGACCCCGAGTCCGGAGGGCATCGACTCCGGAGAAAGTCTCTCTACTCAGCAGCTCTTTCGTCCTTAAAGGGGATGCCACCCACAACCAAGCAATGGTCCACTGGACGGGGGAAAATAGCAGCGTGAGTACCCCCCTTCCCCCGTTCTCTATTGTAATTGTCCCGAAAAGTCATAAGATTGAACGTTTAGTTGTTTATCCTGTCAAGTCTTGTCATAAGGTGCGTAGATGTTATAATAATTTATTTCAGGTGGAGAAGCAGGTAATGAAGCATCATGAGCAGATAGGCGGGTGTTTGGACTGCAGGTAGATGCATAACGACCAGCTTTCATGATCATCTCACAAAACACATCTACTGTGTATCGAGAGGTTTAGGTGCAGTGTTTACCAAACCATCCTGCTTGTAATGTGAGCCAGAATGACAGCTGATGCCGAAACGCACCTATACCTCGTGTGCTATCCACCTGCACGCCCCTAGAAAACAGAAGTTCACTGCAAGTCCTTGTTAGTATACGGCTGGCTCATGCACAATTTGAAGTTTGACGGTGTTTACTTGCTGAATCGTATAAGCGACGCACTGTGATATAGTTATTATAAGAGCGATCGAACGAGCGCGAACAGCTTGGATGCGCTCTGAACAAACGCGCGCTTGTCTGTGTGATGGTAGCCTAGTTTGGTGAATTGTATCTGGAGGAGACATCTCTCATTTACAAAGCTGCCAAAACAACTCATGAGCTGTTTACACAAAATGCAAGCGTCCTGAATAAAAACTACTTTTTAATATCTGTTGAGGTGTGAAGTGCTTTCAAGTCACGCTTCTGTAGTCGGCTTGATTTGCCTTGAACTGTTTTCAAAAGTTTAGGGATGAGAAAGATTATTGTTCAGATCTTTTATAATTTGTTTAGTTTAAGTAGCAACTTTGTCTCAGATGTTTTTCCTAATATTGTCGACATACAGTAAGAGTGTAAAAAATGTGGATGTATAGTAGCCTAAGTTTTATGTGTTAAATCAACTTGATGAGAATTAATTTGAGACTTGTAATCTCTGCTGTAATCATAGCTCTGTGCATAATCTAAGACACTGGTGAGATGTCTTTTGAAACTCTAGTCTAGAAGAGTTACATGTGCTTTTTTTAGAAATAAATAGGAGAAGCAGGAGACATAAGTGAAATTCTTCATTTTAACTCATTGATCTGTAGGAGATACACTATAAAATAAATATTACAGAGGTGCCATTTGTGATTCTTTTCTTTGCATATCTCATTTTCTTATAACTAATAATTGTAATATTTTGTATCTGAAATTTTACAACACCATTGAAACCAACTCCCAGTTTCTGTAATGAAGCACTTTTCCTCTTAACCACATCCAATCTGCTTCTCCGAAGAATCTAGAAAAAATGCAAACAAAAAAGTAATCTGGAGAAGTATGGAATTGGCATGCATTGTAATGTTTGTGTATTGGAAATGTAAGTGTCTGTGTGGACTGTGGTCTTGTTGCTTCTTTTAATTACTTAAGGTCAGAAGTAGCTGTGTGAATTATGCAGGTCCTGGCTGCTATGTCAGATGTTCTACAGTGAGGAGAGCTGTAACCTCAGTTGAGCCGAGCAACCAACCAGTGTTATTACTGTTAACTGAAACTAAAAACATAAACATTTCTTTATGTGAAATAAACATTGAAATAAAATATAGAGAGAACCTAAACTAAAAGTTAATATAAACTAGATAGACATTAAAAACTAAAATTAAAATGAAAACAGAAAATAAAATAAAAAACTAAAAATTAAAATATTAACAATCTATAACAGTATTATTAACTATTAACTATTATTAACTGTTAACAGTCATTTATACTAACATAACATTGCAACTGACAGACGCACAGTGGATAGAATAGATGCACAGAGGTCAACAAGCATTGTGCATATGTTTATTTGTCAGGTTTGCTGACAGATTGCATTAGGATTTTACCAAAAGCACAGACGTTCTTGAAAATTTCTGCCTTTTATTTCATGTCATCTCCAGATTTCCATTCACAGCAGGGTTACTTTGGCATTTAGGGATTGTTCAAAATAGATTGACCACAGAGCCATGGAAAGATGACACCAGAAGGAACTGTCGACATGTTACAAACATTTTCTATAGTGAGAGTGTGGTAATGTGAGACTGTTTATAGGGGTAGTCTTCTTGAAATTGTGTTTAATCTGTGACATAACTGCAGAAGTCAGTTTTTTTTTGCGTAAATTCACCGTACTGACCTATATGAAATTAATGCAAGCCAGTCCAGCACAGCTGTGTGTATAGATTTAAATTATTTATGCTATCATCTGCTGTTGTAATAGGAGCATGCAGAATCCATGTTCGATATCAGTTAAATTAAATGAGCAAATAAGAGGAAGAAAGATATTTGCATGCCACGATGCTTCAAGAAATTGCTGTATGTATAAACATAGGTTTATAATTATTGGGCATTTTCGTTATAGTCCAACCTTTGGAGAGAGGCAAATACTTCCTGTGCTTTAAGTGATGTGCAGAATAGACTCAAAACAAAGGAAGAACAATCCATCATTGTTCCAGTACCTAGGCTCTAGTCCTGGAGAACGATACTAGACTCCTGACGTAATTCCAGCCTCGGAGTCTTTCAGTGTGTTGAACGGGTGCTCTTTGTGTTTTCCGTTCTACCTCTTTTGTTCTGCCTCACTTTCTCTGGGGAGTGCGACCATCTTGATTCATTTATTTTGCCCTCCTGCAATTCTGATGACAAATCTCTTTTCTGTAAATATATGAAGATATAGTCATCTATCTGGTATTTAGCAGCAGTCTCTGCTGTTGTTTGTGTTTGCAGCGTTGTCAGGAACCATTCATCTGTTTGCCTGCTGATTGCTGTGTTTAGTTAAGACAGAGAGAAAGAGCAGAGAGAGAGAGCAGGGAAAAATGACAGAAAACTAAGATACTGCATTTGAGAAAGTCAGAGATAGATAGATAGATAGACAGACAGTATTGATATTTAGAAGACAGGAGATAGATAGAAAAGGAGTCCAAGGAAGCAATGGTAGAAAGATTGCTAACAGTCTCATTTAGCTCAGAATGTGTGCATGTTGTTCCCTTGCCTTCATGCTATTAGCAAATCTGATAAAATCAAAGACACATGGCTCATTGACATTTCCAAGTCAGTCCAGAGACGCCACCACCATGTGCGCTTCTCCCCTGAGTCATCATTTTCTTGTTTTCCAAAGCCTGTAGGTTTTCCAATTTTCAAGTTTTATAGGGGGGATCTGTAATAAATGACAGATTATATATAATCTACTCATATATAGCATGACAGAGATAAACTCTTATACACCAAATCATGTGGAAATTTGGCTCTCTAAAATTGATCAAATACTTGTCTCTTTTAAATGGCCATACGTTTTATACAGTAGATTATGTACACATATAAAAAACAAACACAAACCATCCCTTTTTCAGTTCACCAAAAGGTGTGTCCAAGCACAAAAGATGGATCACATATGAAGCCATTTAAGGTAGTCCCTGGCAAATGGTTAATGAAAATATGTCTTGCTTTGCATGTAAATTGGGAATAGAGTATAAAAGAAAGTTGCTATTAAAATACATGTCTGCAATTTTTCTCTGTCTTTGTCACGTCCTCCCAAAGGCTTACTTCATGAAATAGGCATTCATTCATGGTTCATATACTTAACAGACAGTTAATTTGGCCCCTCCTATTGCATGGGCAAAATTGTTAGCACATGTCTTGTCTGTCTGAATCAATATTCCCTATAGTTGTTTCTGTTTTGCAATGAGTCAGATTTGGCTTGCAAACATGTGGCAGAGTGGACAAAAGTGTTTTCCATCCACATTTTTTAAAGCCTTTCCAAATCCAGTTTTCCAATTCCAATCTTCTTTCAAATATCAGTACTAATTACTGGCATGCCATTTCTGGTTTTGCTCTTTTCAGCACTGAGACTTTAGTTTCTCTGCTTCTATTAGCCCAACTTATTAGAGGTTTACTTGTGGTCCCTTTTCCTTGCTCTCCCAATGAGGATTTCTTTCTTTGTTTCCTGGGAGACCTCATCAGAATCTGGAGAGACAGCTCAGGCGGAGGGTTCATGTGCAGCATGCAGAATGTGTTTTATTCATTGGCCTTGCATATGTCATATTGCTCTTCCAGTAGTGTTTTTGAAGGACTAGTTAGCCATAATTAAAAATGTTGACATAATTTACTCACCTCATCTACTTATGAGAGTAAATTGTGATTTAGGCTAGAAGTATAGAATTAGGCTGATACTCTGAAGCTCTGGCATTTGAATATTGGTGCATAAGGTAACAAATAAACAGCCTAAGATGATGATTATCATAGGGCATTATGTAATTCTGGGCTCTCAGATCAACATCTGTGGTTGAAACATAAAATTTCAAGGTACAGTATTTGTGGAGAAACGTGATGAATTTGATGTTTTGACAATGTCAACCATTGAGTAAATGAAATTCAGTTTTAAAGGCAATACATTGTCATTTTGAATTGATGCATCCATGTTTGATATCAGTTTAATAGGATGAGCAAATAAGAGGAGGAAAGAAATCAACATTAGATTTCTGTGTGTAGACAGAGGTTCTGCTTGTGTTTTGGTATGGTTCAATTTTAGTTTGAGAAAATAAGTTCATAAATGTATAAACTCTTGTACTCCCCAATGGGCTTCAGCATGCAGAAAATAAGTGGACCCACTGAATAAGTAGAATTCTGTAATCAAGGCAATGAGTTTTCATTCAGAAATTTTTTCATATAACACTCCTCAACATTATCTTTGCTTTTTCATTTCACATCACAGTTTTGAACTGTGCTGATTAACAAACAACTAAAATGTGCAATAGCATATTTTTCATTTTTCAAATGTAACAACCTCCTCAGAATATCCCATAAAGCACCATAAAGAATCATAAAAGTAGTTCATTTGATGTGTGCATTTTAGGTCGAGCCCAAGTCTGAAGCTATATGATAACTTTGTGTGTGAAACAGACTGAAATTTAAGCCATCATTTACTGATAATTTTCACTAGACGGGAGCTCTCAAATCCTCCTTGCATGGAAAGCAGTTCAGACATTCTGTCTATGATCTCCTTTCATATTTCACAGAAGAAAGAAAACAACATTGGGGATTAGAACAACACGGGATCAGAAAATGATGACAAAGCTTTCATTTTTGGGGGAACTATTCCCTTTAATAAACACAACTATGGACTCATTAAACCTACAGCTGTGAATGGCACTAGTTTTTGATGTCTGATGTGTTCATCAGTCTAGATCTGTATCACTGTTGGCTTTGACTAAGAATTCCTCCTGTTTCTGCCAGGTCATACTAACCTGAGGGAATTCATGTCTGTAGATTTTAGTCATTTCATCATTACGCTGTGCATTGTATGAGTCCACAGAAGAATACAGAGAGAAAATAGTACGGTGGGTGAGAACTAAATTAGCTTGGAACACAGAAGTGACTATGTCTCACTGATAACCTTGTGAGACAGCCAGATTGTGTTCAAAATGTTCCTCAGAACCATGAAACAACAGATGATTAACCTGCTCTATCTACTGTCCATAAGCATTAATAAAGTACAAATTTACAAGACCACTAGCCTTTTGTTGTCAGCAATCACACAAAACAAAACAAAAAAAATATCAGAACAAACGATGGGTGTTGTTTTGAGATGGCTACAGCTGGTATTAGCATAGCTGTTTGTGACAGAAAAAGCTTACAGATATAAATTCAAAGAAACAGAGAGAAATATTATACTGGTTGGCCTGATGGCAACATGTCTAAAACAGGTAAAAGTTCACATTAGTTGGTTTGTTGGCTATAGCGACTAAAATGTTTGCCTCTCCTAGTTCTAAAGTATATATTTTGCCATATACATAGGCCTATCCCCTGATCAGTTTCTGCTACTTTATGCAGTGACTCACACTGTAAAATGATTTTTTATTATAAAGTTATAAATTGAACAAAGATTACTGGAGTATGTTTTACAAGAAAATATATTTTATTTTGGTCTTTCTACTTCAAGATTTCATGTTTAAATTAGATTACTTGCTAATTATTTCGTAATAATTATAATCGTAATTATTTTCAATAATTTACAGCAGTTTCAGACTGAAAATGGTTTCAAAGTAAATCCTACCTTTTTCCAGTATAGTGTAGGTTCACCTTAACATCCTTTTTGCTTAAGGTTGGACAAACAGTTAAGTGTCTGTAGAAAGGGCAGAAAAACAGAGCTTGAGAAAGCTTGAGAGTTATAAAAACCGCTTTGAAGAATAATATTTCCAGTATTCTGTAAAATATTAATTCAGTGATGCCGAACAAGTTATATAAGAGAAAAACATACACTTCTAGTAAACAGAAAGGTTTAGAGCCAAGGACATTTTTGTCCTTTCTTTGTCAGCTGCAGTGGCAGTCATTCCTTCCTTCATTTTTTACTTGCATGGACAGTTTGTGCACTACTGAGAATTCAAAGGTGGTGTTACTTTAGTCAGAAAGCATTTTAATTGAACTCAGTCAAGCTGACTTCTACCACAACATTGTTCTAATAGCACAGCTTTATCTGTATAGGCTGCAGTGAACTACTGGTAATAAGACATCTTTATTGCTTTAGTCTCTTAAACCCTAAATGGACCATGTAGGGAAAATTACAGTGAGAATAAAATAATTGGTATGATGTTACTGAAGTATGTTTTCAGTGTTAGAGTGGATCTGTTTCATGATGAATCCTGTATACATTCTCTCTTCTCTCTCTGTTTCTCTCTCTCTCTCTTAATCAGCGTGACTGTGCCTTAATGAAGTCTGTACGTAGTGCCTAATGACTCTCTGTCCTCTTCTCTCTAACCTTCAGCTCACACACACAAATATAAAGGATGATGTCTTTCATATGTAATTTTCAGCAGGACTGACAAGTACCATGGTGAAGGCTCTATGAGCTCTATCAATTTTAATTACAGAGGCACTCAGATAGTTATTGGGATCGTTCAGGTCAGCCAGGATGGCAATAAAAATTCACCCATGGGATGTCAGTCACTATATACACCTCATATTTTTTAATCTTGGTCATTTTAAGTAGTAATATAAATTGAATATAGACTGCATGCCTGATTTATTGCCTACTGTCTGGAGATAAAATGGGAGTATTGTAAAGAATTATGCATGAATGCCAAATTGACCCCCAAAGGACACCAAAAAACAAATCTTTGCAGCTTCTTTTCCATTCTGATGTTCTCTTAACCTCATGTCCAGGTTTTATCTGGAATATTCTAGCTGTTATATAATAACTGGAGGCAGATTTTTCTTCCACTTTTTTCTGGGAGCAAAGACTGTCATGATTGAGGCTTCTGGTAATTTGACATTGAACCTCATTTTTCATGCACTTTTTTGCTGAAAATAGTACGCTGTCAGAAAGAAATATGTAGAAAAATGGATAATATCCTGCAGAATATTACTTTTAAGTTTACAGACATTTGCTTCAACTCTAAAAAAATAAAAACAATGCAATGCAATATGTATTTCAACACCTGTAAAAAATCATTACAGAAAGATTACAGACTTTTCCTAGGGTGTGGATGTTCAGCAGTCTGCTTTTTCAGTTATTGAGTTTATGATTAATTGTGTTCAAGATTCTAATTTTGTTCTTTCAGTCACCATCATTTAAAAACTTTCAATGTCCTAAGACTGGCTACATGGGAATAGAGACATTATGTTTGCACACCTACTTACAGTCTCAAACCCAGCAAGGCAAGATGAGTGTTGATCTTTAGGAAGTAACAATACACTGCTATTGTGAAGCAGGCAGAGACAGCTGAACTCATATGATGCATTTGTCACACTCTCAGTTTATTTACCCTCTTTTGAAGGACAAACAGCACCTCTGTGCTAGATTTGATGAGTATATAGAGTTTTAAGGCCTATGCAATTAGCATAAGCTATGGAATCATTTAGTTGTTATTGTCTGCCTACGGGGCACAGTTATGTAATTAGAGCTATAATCATAATCATCATTATGTCCGTTATCATCTGACTGCTATAACTTGAGCTAAACTTGAGTAACGTTTACCTCAAAAGTATCTTGATGATACTAAACTGTAACTATATTATTTATAATATAAATATAAAGGATTCTTACAAATGTTTACATTTCTAAAGCTGTGCATATGTAAATACTTTTATTTTCTATATGCTATCAATTGTATGTTTCATCATATTTCCAAATGTACAAATAACTACGAGTACTAATAAGTAGAACAAAACTCTGAATATCTTTCAAAGATCTGTTGCCACTAACCTGGCAAATCGGGGTAAATCCAATGGTAGTTTTTCTTCACTCTATCAACCTGGTGTCTTTTGTAATCTTAACTTTGTTTTCAGGAGATCTGGTGAACCATAACTGCTGTAAAATTGTGTAGAAGCCAGCCAATCAGATTAGAGCTTGCCAGATCGAGAAAATGCCTGCCAGTTTTGTGTGTAATAAAACGTTCCTGAACAAACTGTGGGTGTGCCGTCTGAGGCAGAGACGATACATTTGAATTGTTATGAACGCTAGCATTGACTAACATGCAGATAAAGGTTTGTTTTCTGCCACAAGAACGAAAATTATTATCATTCTGGTTTCAACGTTACACTTTTCAAAACTCTTCCCGGAAAACCTATTCAGCTCTCTGTGAGATTAATTAATTTAATATGCAGGCCTAGTATTTCCAAGCATTGTAGCTTTTCAAACACACTAAGCCTGTAATAGTAAATGCATTTTGTCAAACAGTGTAATTCATTCTTCTCTGGTGTTGTGTGTATATGAGAGGTGCTATATTGTGGTGTGAGTATAGTGATGTGAGTGTGGGTGTGTTGTCCATAGCGACAGATTACATATGACTGCAGATTTTCAGACCAAAATGGTTTTTTCCACAGTAAGAAGGAGCTCTGTTATTAGTTCCTATAAACTGATGCTAATGTAAAGAAAAAGTAGATTCGCTATAATGAATCTTTTAATTCTTTCTGCTTTACTAAAATCTATTGTCCAGTGTTGAATCTTTGAACACATTTTCATTTAAGATCTAATCTATTGTATTTTGCAGACTCATGTAGGGTTTTGTATTACAGGTGGGGGAAAAAATTGAATTTCCCTATGTATATCGGATTGACTTTGAGATGCTTAAAGGTGCTGTGTGTAGGATTAACACCTAGCGGTTGAACTAGGTATTGCAGTCCAAATTCAAAATACTGGAGAGGTTTTTTTTCACCTGGCCCCTCCTCCTCAGACTTGACACACACTCAGGTAGCCAGATTAACAACACCAACAGGAACGAGCACACATGACGATGAATGAAATGAAATACGCTGTGTTTTCCACCAACTGGCAACCCGGGGTGCCGAAATACAATTGGGTAAACTGGCAGTGGGCGGGTTTCACAAACCAAAACAGAGACCGACATTCCGGGCCGGAATGCACATTTTCAAAGGAGAGTAATGACCGTAGCATTGTTTTTCAGATAAACAAGTATGTTACCTTAGCATGTTTCTTAAATATCTGCAAACATATTATGGTATTTTTATGCTTTAGTAGAGTCAAAAACTTATAGCACCTTTAATGTATCCGGTTGTTCATCATACTGAGTATGTTACACATAGCAGGATAGTGGCAAAAATACCCGTGACCAGCTGCTTGCACAGAGAGGTCAAAACCCTGGAACACACACACACACACACACACACACACACACACACACACACACCGTTGTGCCATATAGCACTATGCACCATAATATCACAGCCATATGGCTCTTGTTCTCAAGTCTTAGTGTTGCCTATTGAAAAGTGCTGTCGTATGTGTGTCTTTGCATATTTAGCTGTTACCATTGTGTGTTGTGAAAAGTTAAATATAATTTCCCACAGATCTACCGGTAATTATTTTGTGTGTATGTGAGAATCTGATGGACTATATGAATCACACTCTCTCTGTCTGCCTGTGAAGTGAATCCCATAGTCCTGCCCCCTCAAATCCACCAAACGCAGCTTCACTCCATATCCTCCATATATCTGTCTGCTATTTCTGTCTGTCCTCTATGGAGGCTTGTTTCTGCCTTAGGATAAAAAATAAAAAAAGGTAATTGGAACTTTTCATATACAATTCTGACTGAGATTATATTTCACAATCAGGACTTTTTCAGTGAGATATAAATGCAGAATTGCAAGTTATAAACTCCCAGTTCTGAGAAAAAATTGTAAGAAAGTCTAAATTGCAAGTTTGTATCTCGCAATCCTGAGTTTATATTTTGGATTTCCAAGAATTGTGAGATAAAGTCGCAATTACCTTTTTTTATTTATTTATATTTTTAACTCTGTGACTGACTTCCGTAGTCCTCAGTGCATGTCTGTTATCTGTTATTTTTTGAGTGCTCATAATATCACGCTTTTTATTTAACATTTATCAATATAGCATTGGTATATATATATATATATATATATATATATATATAGGTGGAGAGAGAGTACTTGGAAACTGCTCTCTCTCTTTTTTCCTTTGTCTGTCTTTGCTTCTTTTGGTTTGAATTCATTGTTTGCTTCCTCCAGATTTGTAAAACTCAGCTCAGATAAAGTATAACTGAAGAGGGAGGCTTTTGGGTTTGGTTGTATAATCTCTTGTCTTGATCAGTTGTTGGGTTGTGGTAAAGAGAGCTGCATGTCACAGATCCACTGCCTCTCTCTCTTCTCTCTACAGCAGACCCATTTATATATAGCTACAACGCACAGAGTTGACAGGGAATATGACATGGGTAATTCAATCAGTGGAAAAGAAGGACAAGATTCTCTCTCGCTGACTTTCTCTCCCTTGAGGGGTTTTCCTGTTACAACGGTCCTTAGTTCGCTAGTGAACATTTTTAGGTCTTTCCTGCCCTGGTTAAAGTTGACCATAGTCAAATCTAAACACTAAATGAGGTATATGTGCAAAAGTATGTATTTTCAAAATCGATGGGTTGCCTGAGTGACTAATCGACTATTTATAAGGAATCCTTGTATAATTAGACGGTTTTCAATCAGATCTGAATTCTTAGGGAGAGCTTTGTGTAAGGCACATTTTTGGATTTAAAAACAGCTAGACAGACTGCAACGGAATGGAATAAAATTGGGATAATGAATGGAATAGGAATGGAATCATTTTGGTACTTTGAAACAGCATCTTAAAAATGCAACTCTGATGGCACGAAATGGTCACAAACAATATAAATTGGGACACAGTTTCCAGATGTCTGTCTGTTTGTATGAATGTAGTGGTGTAACATTAAAAGCAATGAATATAAAGATGCAGTTTTTCAGAGTTTTAAGATGTCCAAAAGCTAAAATTAAAACTCTACCTTACAATATAGAATATAAGAATACAATTTATCTTCTAGTTTAAAACCTATTTAAAATAATATCTAAAGAAGGAATAGTTATGATCATGCATGTGTATGGCTGTAGTGGCAATGCTTTAGGGATTAAGCATCAATTTTAGACTCTTAGAAGATGCTTGAAGTTTTCAGATTTTGTTGTTGTTGTATTTTCTGTGTTTTTTATGCTTTTAGACAGTATATTTATAAGTATATATAGTTATTTATATAACTATATATAAGTATTTATTGTTATAAGTATATTTAGCATATTTTTGTAATCAAATTAATGAATCATAGCCTCTTCAAAGCCAAAGCTAAAGTTGTTAACTGTTGTCAGATATTATGTATGATATGTCAGGTGTGCATTGTTTTGTCATGGGGAAATGCGATGATTTTAAGGATGCACCATTACATAAAATGCACAAAATTTTAATTTTGTATTGCATCAGTTGTTATTAGAACAATGCTACATAATGCTGAGCAATTGCTGACTTAGTCTTGAAGAAAATGATCTGGTTTAAAAGAGTAGCACTGTTAGTGTCCTCCATTTCCCCATGACTTCTGTTGTGGTCACTGATTCAAGATTAAGTGATAAAGATGTGGTGATAAAGAACACCTGTGGTAAAAATTTATTGTATACATGCAGTAAGTAATATTTTCACCTTCTCATTTAAAACTGATCAGCCCCAGCATTTAGCCTCAAATACAAGGACTGAATAAACAAACATTTTGTGTTCCATTACATTGGAGCTTAGGAACTGATCTTTATGATTTGTATGAGTTTAGAACTGACAGGGCTGATTATTTTGCTTTAGTTTGGTGTCTTGCATGTTTTTCCTCTCATTTTTTAGAGATTAGCCTTCTTTTATACTTCAGACAGTGAAATGTAGCTCAGCATGTTTCTGAGCCATTGACAGCAGAACCAGTTTTACCTGTGAAAGAGAGATGCACAAAGAACTGTGCTTGTCTGATAATGAAATGTTGCAGAATGACCTGGGAGAGGGTTATTGTGTGGCCCACAGTAGGACCTCCGTAATGTTATATTTCTGTTCAGACCTCAGTGATGGAGATATGCGAGTGTGCAATAAACTGATGACTTATTTGAAAGAGACAGAAAGGAAAAACTTGCTCATTCAGACTCGCGCTGGAATGACCATATCATAACTAATAAATGGTGATTGCTAGTGGAATCAGTAGAAATCATGAAAACATTCAAACTAAAGACACAAAAAACAGTTTTAACTAAAGACATGACTGATCATGTCTGTTAAAATCGTACTACATTATCCCCCGGTTTCACAAACAAGGCTTAAGCCTAGTCCCAGATTAAAATGCATGTCTGAGCTGTTTCAACTGAAAGAAACTCGCACTGACTGATCTCAAGATGCACACCAGTAACCCAGTTTTTTTATTACTTAATCATAACCATTACTTCATGAAACAAAACAATAATAAAAAAGGATGAAATTGAGTAATTTCATTTTAATTACTACATGTTATTTGTGAATTATTAATCATCAAATGCTCATAATATATATTTAAAAACAATATGTATATATTTGCATAATTATCATTAAATACTGTTTTTCTTTATATCCTAAAATAAAAGGTTATATTCATTTCAGAAAAAGCTAAATGACATCAGTAGGAAACTTTACTGCTACAGAATCAACCATACCATACTACAGAAGCTTAAAATAGCTACATACAGAAAAGAGTCAGGAATCAGGAATCCTGCTCTCCTGTATGTGCGTGTGTGTGCGCGCGCTGCTCAAGGCTCCTTTCTGTCCTCGTCTGCTAGAAGCTGGACAAAGGCCCTCAGCTTTCTATATTGTTGTCTTCGCCTGACTGATTCCCCCTGCAGCAGCATAGGGAGACATTTTTCTCCTCCTCTTAGCTTGTTCTTTTTGTCTGTTTGTTTCTCTTTCTCTTTCTCTTTTTATTTATCTCAGTGTATCTCTGTGTCTAATTGTCTTTTATGCTTTATTGTTTTGTTTTAGCGAAATCTCCCCCATTCTCTCTTTTTTTCCAGCCATTTTCCTGTTCTCCAGGCTTTTGTATTTTAGGCACTGGTGTCTGCTGTTCTGACTGAATCTTGACCTCAGTCATTCTCTGGGCTGGACAAATGACTGAGACGTCCTTTTTCCCTGGAGCCATTCTATTTTTCATTCCCATTCACACACAGACACACACATTCTTCCTCCACATTTCTCCCATTTCTCATTTTTATCTGCCTTTTTCTCTTTCTTCTTTTCTTTTCAACTCCCTCTCTCCATTTTGTTACAACAGTCTGGGGAGAACCACAAAAATCCTGAAAGATTCTTTTCTTCCACTTATTTTATTCCTTCAGGCAGTGGAATTTACAGAAAATCTCTCTCTGTGTTGCTGCACCGCGTTGGCTGTAATCTCCTTTCAGTCTTCCTCTTCTCTTTCCCCACCCTGATCCCATGATCACAGTGATGTTCCAAGTCTTAAGTGGAGCTGAATGCTCGTGTAATCAAATTCCCCATGGTTTACCACATCGCTGCAGTTACAGTCAGATGTACGAGCCCGTGACCCGTGACCCCACCTTGGATTTGGGACAAAACCAATCACAGAGCTGGGTCACCCATAGGCCATTACGTTTCTCACAAAATTTCACCGACCTTCTGTTCTCCTCTAAGAAAAGAAGTGACTTCTGTTCTGTTAGAAATAAGTGTGAACATGTTGTATGTGTGCATTTTGTATGTCTGTAAAGAATAATTTATAGCAAATTTGATTTTAACCTTTCAACTTGGCCTATGGTCAAAACCAGTTTCATTTGAGCTTGCCTTAGGATTGTGGACCATTTTATTACACATTCACAGTCCCAGCAGGTGGAAAGGAGCAGAAACTGATTGATGAAGTAGAACATTGTAATCAATGAGCAGTGTTGGAAGGTTGAGCTGTATACTAGTCAGTGTCTGTACATCACAGACTAAACTGAGCTGTTGTGCAAACCCTGACTCTTTCCTTTTTGGTAGTTCTGTGTTTAGTAGGTAGTTAATTCATTAGTAAAGTTTAGTTTCTTAATAACCCTTATTGTCACAGTTGCTTTTGCCTGTTTATGGATTACTAGTGTTTGATTTGTGATTTGAACTCTATAATGAACTTTGTGTGTGGATTCAACATCATTTACAGTATATATGTGTGTTTAGCACATTATTAGTTCACTGTTAATTTGATCAAACAGCCAAATTGTTGCTTGTTCTTTTTTTACATATGTTCACCAATGTGTTGCAATAATAACACATTTCCATGTTTGCAGGAATTGCTAGATATTTAGTTTCCAAATGATTCAGTTACCGCAGCACAGAAGCCCTATGCAAACGAATAGCATCTGTTTCACTGGCCCATTGAAGTAACTTCCTCCAGTTCCCATCCAGAAAAAATGTTTTATATGGACACATTTTGATCTTTCCTTGAAATAAAAGATTTAAAAAGCTGTTTAGAGAATTAGGTGAATGTTCTGACTTTCATCACATCCCAATTAGTATGTGTATTGTATTGCCATAATGATGCCAGAGGAAGCTCCAGAACTCCACCAGTTATTTAGACTTGAAGTATCAATGAACTGTGGATTTATCTGTTGCCAAGAACACATGTGTCATAAAAGGTATGGGCACTAAGCCATGATGAAAGAGTGAGATCTCAACCAGTGCTGCACAAAGAACTCACTTCTGAAACAGACTAACCAGCTTAAATGGAAGATCAAAAGAGAAAGTATGTAGGTTGAATAAAGAGGGAATCTTTTGCTTAATCATCTATCATTATGTGACTGTTCATCCATTACTAAGAAATCAGCATTACGTTAATCTTAAACTCATACGGGAATGTAGCAATCTGGACAACAGTGCCAATGACCAATTGTCCTAAGTTTCTCATTTTACTTTTAGTCACACTACAGTTTGGAAAGTTGTTGACTTAAATGTATGTTTAATGTATTTCTAAATGTTTTGATGAGGTCACTGATTTTGGCAAGTCACTTTTAATAAATGGCTTTGCAGTAAAATGAGCCTCTTGATTCAGAAAATATATGAGAGACATTATTTTCTTATCCTCATGTTGTTCCAAACCTGTATGATTTCTGTGAAACATAAAAGAATATATTTTGAAGAATGTTCAACTTTGTCCAAACAATGGTTATAGGTTCTGAAAAAAAAACGGTGCTTAGACAAAAAAAAACTTTTTAAAAATATGAATATGCTTTGTGCAGCACTATATCTATGCAGCTGTCCAGCTGTAGATTTTTTTGAACTGACATATGATTCTTTAGGATTCTTTTAGCAGAGCCAATCTTCTAGGAGAGAGAGGTCAACTCAGGGCCAATCCAAGGTGAATGAGTGCAACAGGAGTTGGATATGATGAGGAAGAACTGATTCAATGTTTTGACTGCAGCTGTCACCATCAAAAAGTGTTTCATTTGTAAGAAGTCAACACAATATGCCATATTTTGTTAAACATAGTTGGCGGTTTGTTAACATTGAACTTTTTAAAGATGGCTTCCTTTGTAGGATCTCCTTGATGTGTGCTAACCCAGCAGCACTATAATTAGTGTGTCTGACCCCAGGGTCACCAGAAGCAGGCCTGTGTTGATAGCACCTGGGCAGGTAACTGAGGACACTCCATCAGCACCTTTCAGCTTTCATGGAGCATTGCTCTTGATGAGAGAGGAGGGATGGATTGTGAGCATTTTACCGGGCACTCATATTAAGGGTCAGTGTGCTTTGCCAGGACTGTTAGAGCAGGAATTTTGATCTAGTCTTGCCAAATGAACACTAAATGCCCCTTTTAGGGGACGTAATTCCTTTCTGTGGCAAAACCTTTGGCACGCTGCCTAATGCACCCTGCCCTTCTCCTTCTATAGGGAATTCACGAATTTCTGCAATGTATTGAGGCCAGTGTGATGTTAGGGTGCTCATGGAGTTCAGCCAGTTTTTTTTTGTCAGTGTTTAGTCATGTAAGGTGGAATGTACCATTAAGCTAAAGGTAATAAAGCAGGTTTTCCTGGGATCAGAAATCTGACTCTGCCTCAGAAATAAAGGAGGGCTCAGACACTTCTCTGCTACTAGAGATGCTGGGTGGCTGTAGTTTTTGTCATTATGCCTGTGAAGTGAAACTTTCAGAATATAAAGCATTTCCATTTGGCTTTGAATAGAGTGTGAAATGCCAGGCACCTCTTGGGCTAAGAATAGCTGAGTGTTTGACGTCAAGCACGGCTTCACATGTAGAAATGGATAAACAATAAAAGTCAGAAAGTGCTTTTGAGAAGTTTACTCATCCAATCTTTACTGTGACTTTATATTCCTGGCATGCATTGAGGATGTGAAGAGCAAAAGGTATGTAGGTGGATACTTTTCCTGTTGCAAAAAAAATAACACGGATATGTAATAAATCTATACTACCATTTAGAAGGTTTTTTGTTTTTTAAAGAAGTCACTGAAGCATTTTTATGTTTTTGGCGGAAGTCTCTTATGGTAACGATGGCTGCATTTATTTGATTAAAAACAGCAATACTTTGAAATATTATTGGAGTTGATATAGAATAGTCTGTGTGTGTGTGTGTGTGTGTGTACTTGTTTTTTCTATCCTGGTGGGGACTTAGACCTGAATACACACAGCCTCATGGGGACTTGAGATTGTGGGATTCAATGAGGTCCTCACGGGTAAACAAGCCATAAACTCAGAATGGTTTTTTGAAAATGTAAAAATGCAGAAATTTTCCTGTGGGCAAGAAAATAGTAGGTTGGTGTAGACGAAACACGGCCCGTACAGCAGAACAACATTATGCCTATGAGAGTCCCCACAAGGATAGCAGAACAAGTGTGTGTGTGTGTGTGTGTGTGTGTATACTGAATTAGTGTTATCAAACGATTAATTGCATCCAAAATAAAGGTTTTTATGTACATAATGTGTGTGTACTGTATATTTATTATGTATATATAAATACACATACGTACATTATATATTTTGAAAATATTTACATGTATATACATTTATATATTTATATTCTTATATTTTATATTATATATAAATATATATATATAATATATATAATATATATATTTATATATAATATAAAATATAAGAATATAAATATATATATAAATATATTTAATATGTAAACAGCATATTTTTCTTAAATATATACATGCATGTGTTTGTATTTGAAGAGTTCATTTGCAAAAACAGATAACTCTTGTTTTTTAATTGTTTTTTAACAATTCTCAGAAATCATATTTTTTCATTGTGCATTCCAATTAATCTCAAACAAACTGCAGTTAGGTTATTTTAACTAGGTTAAAAAATAACTAAAAAAACAGCTAACTAACAATAAAATACAATAAAAATATGATTTTTGAAAATTAAAAAAACGGAGTTATCCGTTTTTGCAAATAAACTTCATTTATATATACATAATAAATATACACAGTATACACATATATTATGTAAACAAAAAATATTATTTTTGATGCAATTAATCGTTTGACAGCACTAATATATATACATATATATGTGTATGCATATACATATACACATATTGTCACGAATCCTGGCCTTGCTCTTCCGTTTATTCGCCACCAGATGTACTAATCACCAGCACGGACTCTGTCATACATTGCACACTGACTGCATTTCCCATAACTCATTGTACTGATACAGCTGATTGCGCTGACACCTACAGCTGACTCTCATTCACACTCACACTATTTAAACTATGATATTCTCTGTTTGTAATGTATTGATCTGCGTATGGCAATTTCCCAGAGCCAGGTTGCTTTCACTGCGCTTCATCCCATCCCATCCCATCCTCAAAGGCCTTGTCTTAGTCTTAGTCTGCTTTTGCCTTGCCTTGTGTTTATTCGCCGTGTCTGGATCTCTGCCCTTTGTTTCCTGGATTATCTCTCTGCCTAGCCCCTTTGGATACTGCATCGCTGATCGCCGACCCACGCTTGCTCCACGGATTGCTCTGTGTCTTATCTCTGCCACACCTGTTTGCTGTCTCCCTGACCCTGCCTGTATGACCATGTTTGTCATCAAAGCCACAAGGATCCGCACTGTCTCATGCCTCGTCAGCCCCGTAACAGAATACACGGCCACAAAGGATCCAGCTTTTATAACCAGCAGTCCTCAGGTATGACACAGCAGTTCACTGTTAAGGGTCAAGCCAGAATCTGTCACGCCACGTCTGTTTGCCAGAGTCTGCTCACGCCACTTTGTTTCCTCATCGCAAGATGGCCGCCACGCCGGAGCCTCATCGCAGATGGCCGCCACGCCTGAGTCCCTGCCAAGATGGCCGCCACGCCTGAGCTGGTCACGCCATGTTCTCTACTCAGAGATTTAAGGTCAGTCCTTCGGGAGTTCTCTGGTTCAATCAGCAGTATACTGACCCACTACTGATGTCGGTGCGAAAGTAGCTGGCATTCCCAGGGCCTTCAGCACTGGCTGTTAGCAGACTACCTCCACCTCAGCTCCTGCACCGCGGCGGCCGCTACCTGAGCCTGTGGGCCACCTGGGCCCTGGAGGCCTCCCGTCCACGAGGCTGTTCCCGCAGGCCTCTGTCCACGAGTCTGTTCCCTTGAGACCTCCACAAGTTTACAGATACTGTTCTCCGACCTCAGTGCTTCCTGTCATGGCGGTCGCCATTTTGAGTTTGTGGGCTGCACTCTGGGCTCCTGAGGCCTCTCCTGTCCACGAGGGTGTTCCTGAGGCCTCTCCTGTCCACGAGGGTGTTCCTGAGGCCTCTCCTGTCCACGAGGCTGTTCCCGAGGCCTCTTCTGTTCACGAGGCTGTTCCCGAGGCCTCTTTTGTTCACGAGTTTGCTCCAGTGCCTCCAGGTGGCGGCTCACAGTAGAATCCTCCAGAGGAGGCGGCGTTTCACTACAGAACCACCAGAGGCACGCTTCCGCAGAACCCTGAGGTAGGGCGCCTGCCTCCTGAACTCACTGTCTGCCCTGTCACGGCCACGGGAGGCCATTCCTGAATCTATTGTCTGCCTCTGTCACGTCACGGAGGCCGTTCTCCTGGAATTCACTGTTCGTCCCGTCACTGCCACGGAGGCCGCTCCTGAACTCACTGTCTGTCCTGTCACCGGGCCAAAGAGGCCGCCCAGAGCCTCGCCCCGTCCTGTCACGGCGAAGAGGTCAGCTCAGAGCGTCGCCCTGTCCTGTCACTTCTGCTGCAAGAGGCGCCGCCTCAGGGAGCTCCTCGCCCTGTCCTGTCAATGGCAAAAGAGGCCGCCTGTATTTCCTCGCCCTGTCCTGTCATGGCCATAGCCGTGCCCTGAGACTATGAATGTTCTGCCTGTGTTGTCTGTCTCAGCCTTCCTGTGTTGTCTGGCTCTGTTCTCCCCAGGTCCCAGTTCCTGCCATGGCTTCCTGCCCAGTCTGCTGCTCCGCTGTGCGGCCTTCCGCTCAAGTCTGGTGGTCTTCTGTCTACTGGGTGGGTGGTCCTCTGGTCTGGTCTGCGGTCTCCGCCTCAGGTCTGTGTCCCCCTGCCCGCCCCTGGTGGGCTCCTGGTCCGTCTGCTCCGTCCCCGCGGGCTCTTGCTCTGTCCTGGGTCTCCGGTTCCGCCTGGGTGTCCTGCCTGCCTCAGTTCCCGCCTCCCATTTCACGGGACCTGGCCCTCCGTCCCTCCCTGTTCCGCCTCCGCTCCACCGCCTCCTGATTTTATAGGAGCTGCTCAGCCGCTCCTTGGGGGGCTATGTCAATCCTGGCCTTGCTCTTCCGTTTATTCGCCATCAGATGTCACTAACTACCACACGAACACACCACAGTTTACCACTGACTGCACTCCACAACTCATTGCACTGACACAGCTGACTGCGCCTGATCACCTGCCAGCTGACTCTCATTCACTCACACTATTTAAAACCATGGACATTCTCAGTTTCAGGGCCGTGTATTGATCTGCGATAGCACTCTCCTAAGCTAGGCTGCTTTACTGCCATCCCATCCCCGTGTTAGCCTTGTCTGGGCTTTAGTCTCGCCTTACCTTGCCTTGTGTTTATCTTGCCGTGTCTGGACCCCTGCCCTTGTTTCCTGGATTATCTTCCACCAGCTCCTTGGATGGTCACTGATCGTCGACCCACGCTTGCTCCACGGATTGCTGTGTCTTATCTCTGCCACACCTGTTTGCTGCCCCCACCCTGCCTGTATGACCATGTTTGTCAATAAAGCTTTATGGTCGGATCCGCATCGCCTCACGCCCGTCAGGGCTCCTGTTGGCTATACATACATGAACAAAAACATAGTAAACTAAACACTTTGTTGCCTGCTTTTCATGAGCTGATCTCTAAAGATCTAAGACTTTTTCTATGTACAATAAAAGGCCTTATTTCTCTCAAATATTGTTCACTAAATCTGTCTAAATTCCAGCAGTGAGCACTTCTCTGCCGAGATAATCCAGACCACTACAGGTGTGGCATATCAAGATTCTGATTAGACAGCATGATTATTGTACAGGTGTGCCTTAGGTCGTCCACAATAAAAGGCCACCAATGTGGTAGTTTTACTGTATTCGGGGTCCGAAAACTAGTCAGTATCTGGTGTGACCACCATTTGCCTCACGAGTAAACACATCTCTTTCGCATAGAGTTGATCAGGTTGCTGGGATTGTGGCCTGTGGAATGTTGGTCCACTCCTCTTCAATGGCTGTGCGAAGTTGATGGATATTGGCAGGAACTGGAACACGCTGTCGTATATGCCGATCCAGAGCATCCTAAACATGCTCAATGAGTGATATGTCCGGTGAGTATGCTGACCATGCAAGAACTGGGATGTTTTCAGCTTCCAGGAATTGTGTACAGATCCTTGCAACATGCGGCCGTGCATTATCCTGCTGCAACATGAGGTGACGGTCGTGGATGAATGGCACAACAATGGGCCTCAGGATCTCGTCACGGTATCTCTGTGAATTCAAAATGCCATCAATAAAATGCACCTGTGTTCGTTGTCCATAACATATGCCTGCCCATACAATAACCCCACCGCCACCATGGACCACTCGATCCACAACGTTGACATCAGCAAACCGCTCCCCATACGATGCCATACACGCTGTCTGCCATCTGCCCTATACAGTGAAAACCGGGATTCATCCGTGAAGAGAACACCTCTCTCCAAAGTGCCAGACGCCATCAAACGTGAACATTTGCCCATTCAAGTCGGTTACGACGACGAACTGCAGTCAGGTCGAGACCCCGATGAAGACGACGAGCATGCAGATGAGCTTCCCTGAGACTGTTTCTGACAGTTTGTGCAGAAATTCTTTGGTTATGCAAACCGATTGTTGCAGTAGCTGTCTGGGTGGCTGGTCTCAGATGATCTTGGAGGTGAAGATGCTGGATGTGGAGGTCCTGGGATGGTGTGGTTACACGTGGTCTGCGGTTGTGAGGTGGTTGGATGCACTGCCAAATTCTCTGAAATGCCTTTGGAGATGGCTTATGGTAGAGAAATGAACATTTAATTCATGGGCAACAGCTCTGGTGGACATTCCTGCAATCAGCATGCCAATTGCATGCTCCCTCAAAACTTGCGACATCTGTGGCATTGTGCTGTGTGATAAAACTGCACATTTTAGAGTGGCCTTTTATTGTGGCCAGCCTAAGGCACACCTGTGCAATAATCATGCTGTCTAATCAGCATCTTGATATGCCACACCTGTGAGGTGGATGGATTATCTCGGCAAAGGAGAAGTGCTCACTAACACAGATTTAGACAGATTTGTGAACAATATTTGAGAGAAATAGGCCTTTTGTGTACATAGAAAAAGTCTTACATCTTAGATCCATTTTTCATGAGAGTTCAGCTCATGAAAAATGGGGGCAAAAACAAAAGTGTTGCGTTTATAATTTTGTTCAGTGTATATATGTGTATGTATATGTATGTATGTATGTATAATTTTCAGCATCATTACTTCAGTCTTCAGTGTCATAATTCTTCAGAAATCATTCTAATTTGCTGATTTGGTACTGAAGAAACATTTTGTATTATCAATATTGAAAACAGTTGAGGTGCTTAATATTTTTGTGGAAATGGTGATACATTTTTCAAAATAAGAAAATTTTTTTGTATCATAAATTTCTTTACTGTCACTTTTGATCAATTTAATTTGTCCTTTTTTGGAAAAAATATGGTAGTGAACAGTAAAAACTGAAAACAGAACAGAAAAGACAGAACAGAACAAAACTATATGTGATATTCGTTCTGCAGATAGAACTTTATTCTTAAATCAGTAAATATACTTTTAGAGTAGAGTTAACAAGCACTGTGAATGCCATTTAATGCTTCTGTAATGTTTCTGATGTAGAACAACCTCTTCTTGATTGTCCATATTTGTATTCTTTTAGAAGAGTTCACAGAACCACACATAACACATTGTGTGTATTTTCATTTAGAAGCTCATTGGTATGTTGAGCACTAGACATCAGAAAGACAGGAATAGAAATTGTACTCACTTAGAACCTGTGGTGCAGACTGGGCATTCACAATGTGATTGGTTGTCATTGTGATTGCATGGTCATGTGAATACCTGTGGAGTCTACAAATGTGACTGCATATCATCCTATGCATATCAATGGGTTAGTAGTTAGTCATTCACAGTTTGCTATAAAAAAGACAGGTAAAAACTCTATACAACTTTGATATGGGAAATGAGAAACAGATGGAGACCAAGAAAAAAAGGTGAAAAAATTCTCTAGAATGCAAATTGCTGTGCTGCGTCCTTACAGCTGAGAATGACCTGTCATTGTGGAAATTGAATGAATATGATAATAGCCATTAAAGGAAGCATCTGTCTTCCTGATGGTAAAACTCAACTAAATGCAACTCTCCAACACTGAGATGTGCTGTAATTGAAAACCCAAGCAACTGGATCAGGAGCTGTTCATCAACCGCAAGGGGGTATTTACACATGGTTGTGCATTCTACTGATAAAATAGCTATCTGATCATGAAAAGATCAAGATTTATATGTGACTTTTATGGGGCCAAGTATTAGTGGAATATGTGTAGCCAGTTAGATAGTGATCCAATTAATCATGACACTTAAATTGTCCAAATGTAAAAATATGGTATTCATAGAATATGTTTTACGTGTGTGTGTGTGTGTGTGTGTGTGTGTGCGTTTATGAGTCAGATGGGTGAGATAGTTCTGGTTAAGCATGTTTTAGTTGAATTAGGGTTACTAGGCTATTTAAGGGCCAATAACACACTTCATTACTATCATTTGAGCTTTAATTACTCACTGCCTTTAGTGGGGCCATACCATCAAGTGTGTGGAGCTAATTAACAGACTGTAATTAGTTAGTTTAGGATGAAAACGGTGCACCTTGAAGTTGCAGAGGAGCTCATCCTACCTCCACTGTGCCCCAGAACCTCCCATTCCCTAAAAAGCATTGCACTACTAATCAATAGTTTGGGGTCAGTTATAACTGCTGAAAATTCCTGATAAAATTACATTTTAAAATATACTAAAACAGAAAACTGTAATTTTATTTCTGGATCATTTTAATGTTTTAGCACCAGTTTAAGCGTGAATATGTGGCTGTGCGCTGTGGCTTAGTGTATGTTTAGTGTTAAAGGTAATAGACAGGTAATCTAATGAGAGTTGCAGAGGAGTAAACTTCACCTTCACACATAGAGATTGTTAGAAAGTCCTGCTGATAATCTACTGCTGAAATCTGCTGCACAAAGACGTTCTCTCTCTAGCTATCTTCTCATTTGATGGGGGATTAAAACACACAGACACACACACACATACACACACACACACACACACATGTGGGACATGTGGCATCTGGCTATGGTAGATAAGGCAACTGTTGATTAGTGCTATGAATGTCATCTTTGACAGAGAGCAATGAGAAGAGGGTCATAGAGAGACATGGTAACTCTGCAGTCCGACTCCAGCAATCTCTTTTTTTTCCCCTTAATAATATGTGACCCGTACTGGCAAAATGAGTCAGAATGTGCACAGGGTAATTTTGAGCTACACGTGAAAGAAAGTTAAAAATGTTGATTTTAGTCGAATTTTAGGTTTTCACAAAAATGAGTTCATTAAGCCCTCGTCTAGCAATACCAGTTATGATCCAAATAGCAATTAAACATCTAAAATTATCTTTATTTGTACGTTTTCTGAGAGGAGTACCTTTCCTGTTATCCGAAGTGCACGCATAAAGGTTCTTCCGGCAGCGCACAATCCCAATATATAACACTTAGGCAGAGAATTACAGTATTTAAGTGTTCAAGCAAACATAATCAGTTTTCTTAAGTGAACGTTTGGGGAACTGTTGGGGAAAAACATCTGATGTGTAACATTATATTAGATTAGGTCTTAATATATAGGCCATTCGTCTCATTAGTGTTAATCAAACGATAAAAGAAAAGAGGGAATCACTCGCTGCTCTTGATTGAACTGTTTTTGTAGTTTTAATAATCAATTTATTTGTAATGAACACACTAAAGTGATTTTTATATTTTATTATTTGTTTTTATTACTTGAATGCTTTTATTTAGATGTAAAATGAAAAAAGTAATACATTATTTGTTTCTTAGGCTATTTGTTCTGTTTTTTTTCTTGCAGCTGTTCTTATTTATAATAACAAAGATAAAATAAAAAATAGCTATATTGTGATTATTAAGAAAAGATCTGGAGGAAAAGATGCAACCTTGCTAGGTGATTTTGCTTTGGAACCTTCAGAAAACTTTACTCAATCTATCTCAAAACTGACTCTATCAACTTTAAACTGGTGTAGCTCAGTATTTTTTTTGTCTGATTCCAACAAATCATACATCATTTTGAAAATATGCTCATTGTGACTCATTTTGCCAGTACAGGTCACATATTTGGCATGATTGTTTACATTGAATATATTTGGCACGTCGTTTGACATGACTTATAAACACTGTTTATAATCCCACTGAGTCAGCTGAGATTCTCATTTAAAGGTCTTCAGTTAGTTTTCATTCCTAAAATGCTCTTGCGTTCATCATCTTGCTTAGAAGATGATGCTTTACTGCTAAAAACAGCAGCAATGTCTAGAAATGTGAATGTGTATATACATTTTAACTTATGCTTTGGCGGTATACAGCTTCGTTTTACTGTGCCAGTGAAGCTCTCTAATCTGAGCGAGCGAGGACGAGAGACAGCGTGTGTTATTACCTGTGTCGGTCTCAGCTCTCAGCAGTGTTGATCAGTAGTGCTGCTACAAATAGTGAAGCTGTTAGTTTAACTGTTTCTCTCTTGAGATGATAGCATCACTATTTTTAAAGTAAGGTAGCTCTTCAGAAGCAAAGCTAAATTATTGATCAAGGCAGCAAATATCTGAGTGAGATACAGAGCATTTGACTGAGCCATACATTAAATTTAGTATGCTTTCACATTATTACGGTATTTTTGAATGGACAGTTGCCTTATTTAGTGTTACCCTATATATTTAGTTGCTCAGATTGCTTTCCATAGATGTTACAAAAAACATCATAAAAAACAAAATTGTTTGTCATTTTTATTAGATTTGATTGTCAGTTTTATCAAGTTCCCGTGGTGTGAGTTTTATAATCGGCCAATAATTACCATTTTTATTTGATTGTTAATTTGAAATCAACTGTAATTATGCTCCCACAGCTCTCTTGATAATATAAAAGAAATTGCATACAATACTAATACAAATGTTTTTAAATGAATTCATACCTGAAAATAATCAGCATTATTAATAGCATGTAAATTGGCATCGCTTTCAAGTTCATTTATTGGACAAGCCATCACCAATTTAAAAATGCAAGCTATTTTCTAAAATTTGTCTCCTGGTAAACTGCCTATGTTGTAGAAAGCCTTTGTAAAGAGCAGTGAAATCTCCCTGTAAGTTATTATTCAGTTCCATTTAGCTCACATACACTTCTTTCTGTTCATTTCTCACAATGTGTCAGCTTAATTTTCATTCCAATTCAAAACTAGATTGTTTTTTTTTACATTCTATATTAAACGAGTCCATTATTGCTGTGTTGTGAGTCTCTTGTTGCAAACAGCTAAAGCACATATTTAAAGAACCAATGTTAAAGAAAAGAATCTGGATGAACTAATTGACTCACCAGTTTGGATGGCACAGTTTTGGTGTGCCAGTTCTTCTCCCTCGTTGATCTTTGAAGATCATGTGCTACAGTTTAAGAAACTTCTCTTCTGCTGCCAACTGATTTGATAAAGTCATAATTTTCATCTTTAGCCAGCTTTGTTCACCCATGACTATTGTTTTTTTGTTTTGAGGTTTACTGAGTCGTAATCCATCTGCTTCAATACTGAGTAGCATATGGACCACAACTCAATAAATCTCAGTGCTATAGAATTGTCATACAATATATGTTCCAGGCATTTTTATAGAGGAAGCATTAATTCAGAAAGTGACAATGACTATTTCCCAGTTTAATCTGTAGACTCCTTTCTTTCAAAGAACACTTGAGGAATACTAACTGTGCTGTGTTGCACATAGCTTATACAATTTTATTATGTGTGATTCAACTTTGAATTATTTTTTCCAAACTTGCAGCCAATAATGTGAGCAGCTTGTGTCCACCTATAATCAGTTATTGAAACAAGATCATTCTTCTTTTCAGAACCTTCATTTTCCCTTTAGAGCAGTATAGAAATACAGGCTGCGCTCTAGCAGTCAGAAATTCCATGCTTTCACTAGCATCCCTCCCACACTCTGGTTTCCTTTTCCAAAACTATCTCCCATTTTCCAAAGCTATCTTCCTCTGACAATCATATTACCACCTTTTTATAAGGTGGCCATTGGCATTCTGGGTAAATAGAGAAATAATGTCTCACTATTGTGGTGATTTTTTATTTTTTTTTTGATATGGAAGAATAATTTCAGACAACTCCTAGAACTTGGTAAAACAGTAATACTGTCACAGGTGTTTGCAGGAATAAAGATGAAGACCTCAATGAATAAAGTTACAACACAGATTTAATAATAATAATCCACGAAACAGGCAAACGGGCAGGAGCAAAACGCGTGTAATTGTGAATGTGACTGGACAATGAGTGAATGCAACCCAAACGAAATAATTAATAAAACACAGCTGAAACATAACAAACTAATCGCATTGACCATAGAACCTAAGTAGTGGTAGGAAAACAGGAACTAATGATTTACAAACTGAAAGTCTATTGTAACTAAAACTAACTGAACATAACTGGGACAATTGTGAAATATTATTGCAATTTTAAAAAAGCTGTTTTGTATTTTAAAGTTTTTTTAATGTATACTTTTGTGACGACATTCAGCAGTCATTACTCCAGTCTTCAGTGTCACATGATCCATCAGAAATCATTCCAATATGCTAATTTGCTGCTCAAGAAACATTTCTTCTTATTATTAATGTTAAAAACAGTTATATGGCTTAATATTTGATTCTTCAATGAATAGAAAGCATTTATGTGAAATAGTAAAGCTTTTTACATTGCTACCATAGACAGACAGATAGATGTATAAAACAAATTAATAAAAATATTTATTCTTAATATGATTGATGAAATTAAAATGAGTGATATGTAAAACAGACAGTACAGACAGATGCATTCATATTCAATTTATTCATTATATGCATGTTTGTGTTTGACAACAGAGGAAGAGAGAGAGGAAAACTGTTTTATTTAAATCTGCATTTTGACTGACAGTCTGTCATGAGCCGTAGTTGTCCTGTGAGGTCTATGTGTGTGTAACTAATCCAGTGGTTCTCAACCTTTTCTACTCCAAGGCTCCTCTCCAAATCAATACTGCAAGCCCTCTCCCCCAACCTTTTCTATCAACAAAAATCTTTGATTCTAGTGTTGTTACTTTTCAGTTCCATGTAATTATTTTTAAACGAAACAAATTCAAGATAGATTTAAACATCGTGTTCTTTTTTTGTGAACAAAATGTGTGAAAATTTTACAGTAACTAACAAATAAGCAAAAGTCAACCTGCCTTACTAAACAGGACCACAGGGAGACACCAAAGGACTGCATATAAACTACTATACTGATCCATTCAGAAATACTAAACGCACCAAAATAAAAATACAAATGAAAAATGTAAAAAACTGAATGTGTGGAAACTCAGTGATGTTGGGTCGATGTCATCAGTGAACTCTGTCAGAACAAGCGATTGTGGAGCATCTGATGCCCGTATATGTAGATAAACACCACTGATCTTAACAGACTTCTCCAAAACATACTTCTTCAGTGAGCATTCATTATATAACACTTGTTGTACATTAATTTTGACAACTATATGAATATACAGAACTATGATGATCAGTGCTCTGAGAGAGCACATACACGGTTTGTTGCGCATCAATAATACCAGATTCATGCGCGCTTAATGTATGACTCCTGTATGTCACTGTATTCGTCTTTACCTTGACTACAATCGTCATCCATCAAAACTTTACTAGAGCGACACTGGCTTGCTTTATCCAGCCGAGAGCTGTAGTTTGCATAAGTACATGCAGTGGTTGGGAGTTTTAAGCCGCTGTTCAGTTTGTATTTCACACAGTAGTGCTGTTATTTTTTTTGAATTGTTTTAAAATTTAACATATTAATCGTAAAATTAGTGAATTAATATACTTTCATTTTAAGTTACCTCGCACCCCCTCGGAGGATCACTGAGTCCCCCCTAGTGGGGCACCCCCCTAGTTAAGAACGACTGGACAAATCTTATCTGTCAATAGTTGCTCATTTATTTTACCCTTACACTGTGGCTTCCACAAGCCAACATATCGGCCCTGTCATGAGGAAGAGTGTGCAAATGATGTGCATGTGTGTCTCAGATTTTGACTGTTTTCACTTTAATGAGCACACATGAAGTTGACCTTCAAAAGAGCTGCTGACAGATTCATCACTGTCTCGCTCTCCTGCTCACACACAGACACACAGAAAACATTTACGGACTCTTGACACATTTTACTTGACACAAGCTTTACTGATCTTAGTCTTCAATGTCTCCCAGAGGGAGACTGATGACTATTTGAATGCATTATACCTGTAGTTGATTTTTTTTTTTTACAAGCATAACATCTCAAATATTACATATATCAAAACGGAATGTAACAACTCTTTGTAAAAAAGGTTTTGTCACCTCCCTACCTAAAATTATTTTCTACATTTGAACATTATATATGAAGGCTTAAAACTATCAGGGCCTGTATGAATTTCATCGACTAGCAGTCATACGGCTCCAGACATGTTGAGCCATGCTCACGTGGGAGATGCGGTCTTGATTCCATCCTTTCTGATCCCATTACCCCACTTTCTCCACAATGAAGTCACAAAATTGAGCAATTTATGTAGAACTTTGTGTTAGTATTTGTCTCTATTGTATACTAGTCTAATAAATCAGTTAATGAAGCTAGCACAGTAACAAAGCTTGAGTATTTTGATTTCTTTACAGGAACAGACCGCTGGAACAGACCAATGTCATTTTCAAGTCATGCTCATTTTGGGTGTAGCCAAATAGTGCCTCATTCTTGGACACATGCTGATAGAGAATATTGTGTTGTGCCAAAGTATTGAGTTCAGTTATTGCACAAAACGGGCCTGAATTAGATTTGATTCTGTTACGTGACTCAAATGTAAAGGTTTCAGATGAATCTGGTGAACTGAGAGTAGAAGCATTCAGTGCTCATTAGCAAGATACAATTGTCAGAAATGATTGAAAACAATGTGGTTGTGGCTCCACACAAAAATAAAATCTGCAGAACTGTACAGATTTTTTTCTGCAGATTTATTATTAAATATATATTCTTGTATAATGTGTAGATCTACACTTTTAACAAATTTGAATGATTTAGCCCAGTGAATTATAGGCTTTTTATTTTCACCACATGAGTGCCTTGGAGTATTACATCTTTATATATAATTTCTAATTAGCTTGAATTTTATTTCAGTTTTAGTAATTTTATTACTTAAACATAAATTTTAACTTTCAGTTTCATACAGTTTCAGTTAGTTGCAAAGGCAGTTGTTTTCATTTTATTTCGTTTTTTAAATTACTTTCATCAAATTCATGTTTTATTTTATTTTAGCTGTATATCTGAATTAGAAACCAATTTTATGTAGATTTAGTTAACAATCATTAGCCATTATGAATAATGCACATTGAATGAATAAGTGTGATGTCACTGCGTAAAGACACAGTTACAGTATAAAGCAGCAGGCTCTTTGCTCATGTTATTGACAGCCCACCTCAGACTCCATAATTACCACAGGGAAACCCCCAGCACTCTTCTATCTCACACCTGAAGCCCCCATGTGCCCCCCTTTAACAAACACTAATGAGGAGATCATTAATTAAGGCCAAAACGAGCATCTCTGAGCTCTTGCACCACGAGGAAATCAATTAAGGGCTACACACTTGCTTAATTAGGCTGTCAGGAATGGGGATAGAGACACCCACTACACAGGCCTCTGGAGGTAATAAAAGGTGGGTCTTCTTCTAGCCTAGATGTGCATGGGGTGAGCGTTAGAGGATGACTGTGTCACTCCTATTTAAGGCCAATCTTTGTGAAGAGATTAAGCACTAACAGTCCCGACCCGCTGCTGTTGATGAAATCTTACCGTCTTCTAGTAAGAATAGAAGACGGTGATCAATTAATTAGGTGCCTGAAGCATTTCTCAGTTATTCCCTGTCACATATTTTGATAGTAAATCATCTTGAAGGTCATGAAAAAAGAATAGTGGACCCAGGGTTCCTAAATTATTATTATTATTAGTTTTTTAATAAAAATAAAAAAAATGGAATGTTCATGGATGTATCTTAGGAGTTTGAGTAACTTTACCTGTACTATAAAGTGTTATTGTCATTCATTCCTCTTCCATTTTGGTTGGTTAGAGGTGGAGTGTGAATCAATGCTTATGACAGGACCTGCTACTGCAGCCAACACATTGTATATTGCTGTGATCAATTTTAATATGTCATACTTTCCTCCACTGGGGCCCTCTCTCAGTGTGTGGGCTGTGGTTAAAGCTCATATAAGCCTGTGTTTTAGTGCGACCCTGTCCACACCACCTAAAGCATTATAATCAGCTGAACTGGGATGCAATTCATTGTAACGCTACTCTAATAATATATCACTTTGTGCTTCATATTTTGGCCCTTCATGTGAGGATTAGATTTTCTGTATTGATCTGGAGCACTCAGAGCTTTCTGCAGGGTCTAGAGACAGAGTTATACTAGAGCTAGACTTCATAAAGCATTTGTTGAGTGGTGTATGTCTGCTGCTATAGGTGAAAGATGAGTTGTATCTTATTTTTCACTGAACTGCCATCT